>JARJDX010108497.1:0-10229 GCA_030264735.1 Gymnusa sp. GC000175 | reverse complement strand
TTCAAACCATCAAATTTTGTCTAAAATGGGTTTTTATTAATCCCACTTCTTGTAAGTAATTCACAATTTCTAGTTTTTTAATTGTACTCATTACATAATTATTGAATTGTAGACGACCTAAAGAAGAGTTAAAATTAACTCGAAACGTTGTCGAAGAGAATAAAGGGTATGAAATAATTACTTTTGGACTTTTAATAGACCGCACCCCAATAAAATCAATTTTGTTATAAATATAATACGGTCGCATTCCTTGATAACGTTTTCTTCGAGATTGACATTAGATTTAAGTGTAAACGCCATCTAGACCTGGCACACGGCTGTTCTTTAGGTAAAAAAAAACATTGAAGAATTATTCTTTGACAATTGGTGGACAGCTAATAACCTTATTCATCCTAAACTCTTGCCTAGCATCTCGGATGAGATCTTTGATATAGTTTTCCCATGTTTTAGCTTGTCGGCGTTATCTACTATAACGTTGTCTGAGATGTCTGTTAGGGTTGCAATTTTGTGTCATTCCTGGCATTTTTTTATGTTTTATGCATATTTTTGAAGTTCTACTATTGTTCAAAATGTTCTATTTCTCAACATTTTTTCCTCATCAATTCTTTATTTGCAATACAGATCTTTTTTTTATCTCTTGGTTGATTTTTTGGTCGCGTTCTCTAGCCTCCTGTTCCATCATTCTTAGGATGTCTTGATTTGTCCATTCTTTATGGTTAGCCCTTTCCGTTTTTACGAATTTTTGGCAAGTGCTGTAAATTTCTTGCATATGCTGTTAATTGCTTTTGTTATTTCCTTCCGTTCCCTTTTTGGTAGTTCTTCTGTTTGTAATGTGATTCGAACTTTTAGTTATTTCACGACTGCATTCTTAAAATTATTTTTGGTTTTTATGGTGTTTAGCTATCTATGATTGGTTTTGAAAGGGCTTCTTTTAAATTTAACTTTTAATTTAGTGACTACTGGGTTGTGGTATGTTTAGATATCAGCTAAGCCTTTATTGATGTTTTCACATTGCGAAATATTCTGTTGATAGTATCGAAGTCTATTTGATTTCTTAAAGTGTTGTCCGGAGAATTAAAAATTGGTTTGTATTGTTATAAATGATATTAGGTATTTTGATACTACAAAGACAATGCCTTTTCAGCGATGAGTATCGTCGTTGCCAGAGTAATAGACGAGGTGGTCTTGAATCATGCGTTTACCGGTGCCCTGTCATCGTGTCTTAATAAGCCCGATAATCACTATTTTTACTCAATCCATTTCCTGAATGATGTTATGAATTTAGACTTTCGCGACTGAGGTCGATGTAAGTTTTCTTACTTTCGGGTTTATTTCGCGTATTTTTATTGGTTGTTGCCAACGTTTCGCTCGCCATTGCAGGAAGCATTCCCAAGGCGGAAAAGTTCGAAAAGACCGATGACTTGAAAATGCTCCCTGTAATGGCGAGCGAAACCTTGGCAACAACCAATAAAAATACGCGACTTAAACCCGAAAGTAAGAAAACTTACGATGTTATAGATTTTACTGCTAGTAAACATACTTTTTACATTCGACTAATCTATTGGCTAAACCGGGAATTCTTCGCGTCCGTTGCCTACTAAAAGCCTACCGGTTACATATGGCCATTTTTGAGATTTTACCTACTAGGAATCTTTATGAGGTAGTTTTTTGTTGCCTTCCTCATCGCTTTGTAAACGTCGGTTACCACCTTGCCTTTTATTTTTTGATCACTATTCCAGTTCTCTAAACTTTTACTTATGATCGGTTTTGAGATTACCAGTTACCACTGTTCAGTATAATTTTTGGGCCCTAGTATTTTATTTGCTTAACATCATCCATATCTGGAAGGCATTCACCTATCAGCCACCCAGTGAGGCGCACCGATGCATTTGCATCCCAAATTTCTTTCATTTGATGCCAACTTACTTTTTTGTTTACCCTTTTAAAATTTAGATATTTTTAGTACGAACTTTCGGTTCCATTTCTTGTAAGCACCATTTTAAACTTTTTTTGTTGATGTTGTGAGTTTATTCTTCCTGGAGACTTCTTTTGCTGTTTTATGTAAACAGTTGATTATATAAGCACATATGTTAGTTTGACTTCTTGCATATGATTTTTTGGAGATTTTTCTGCTCTCCTGAGCCCTGGCAATTTCCTCCATCCACAAGTTAGTTACCCCATTTTTTGTGAGGTTAGTCAAGTTGTCAGCGTTCGCCAGTTTATGTAGCACAAAAGAAAGAAATATAATGGAGTCAATAGCAAAATTAAGGTCGTCCATGTCCGTAGCATTAGCTGAAGGCCTAAAAAAGTCGGTCAACAGTATTCATTTCATTCACGAAAACGGTCGCTCCAGCTTTATTTTCAAATCATTACGGGCCAATGTGCCACCAGCCCAAAAACCTCACCAAACTATAACTCCTTTTGGATAGAGAAAAAATACTGTAGGGTTTTCAGGCCCCAAATGTGGCAATTTTGTTTATTAACATAGCCATTAAATTACGGTACAAACTTGTTTGTGATGTGAGCATCTTGGAATTAACAAACCAGGGTTTTCTGCCTCACTTGCAGCCACAGCGGCCATGTTTTCAGTTGTCTTTGCTAAACGAGCACAAGTTAAAGTCTTTACGTCACTTACTTGCCCAAGACGTTCGAATTTGAATCAACAAGAATTTGTTGATTAAATCCTCGACAGTTGAACGAGACAGGGTCTTATATCCTCCAAAAGCAGTACGAACTTTATGAACCGTTTCTGCAAAATTTTCACCGTTATTATAGTTAATTTTATGAGTTGTTCAAGTATTTATCGTTTCATTTTTGTTAACCGAATAGTTGTTAACAACTTAAATATCAAAGAATGACAGCTGCGAATTTGACACATGAAAATAGCGGCTCCGAATGGAAAACC
Organism: Gymnusa sp. GC000175; assembly: GCA_030264735.1. Classification (NCBI taxonomy): domain Eukaryota; kingdom Metazoa; phylum Arthropoda; class Insecta; order Coleoptera; family Staphylinidae; genus Gymnusa; species Gymnusa sp. GC000175. Next base: position 7,324 of record JARJDX010108497.1, on the reverse strand, counting down.
CTTTATTTACTTTAGGTCGCTGTGTTTCCTAAAGCAAATTTCGAATTTTATCTGCTTAATATAAGAATTTACCTTCTATATTTTGGGTCTGAATTTTTAATAATTCCAGGTAGTCATACTCATCATCAGTTTTTTCGTTCTCCATATAACCCATTTTTGTTTCGAGGTTAGTAAGGTTTTTAGTATATTTATGCCCTGCTCAAAGGAATGCAGGAATAATGCCTAAACTACTAACCAGAGGTTCAGGTGATTATTCGTCAAGGTTTTTTTTTTCTAGCCATTGGCGATCTAACGTCCTATCTATTTATACCATTCACAAACAGATCTTTCTCTTCTTATTTTATTTCTTCTTCTTCTTCTTTCTTACAAGTCAGTCTCTGTTGTTATTAATTGACTGCAGGTTGTTTTTGCACCACTTTGACGGTCTCTCAATCTTTTGCTGTAAGGTTTGTTGTTTTTGCATATCTTTGTCAGTTAGTCTGGTCCTATCCTGATTTCGTGCTCGTTCCTGTTTTTTCTCTTTACGTTATACATTAGTTCCTGTTATGAATGTGCTTATTGTGTTCTTATATTTACCTGTCTCCTAGTTTTAGGCCTTTTATCGATGTTGATGTTTTTGATTTGGAGAATAAAAAAAAACGTTTAAAAGTTTATTAAGAAATTGAAAAATTCGTTTAAAGAATTAAAATTTTGCTAAGAAATACTAAAATTCATTTAAAAATGTGAAGAAAATACTCGAAAATGACAAGAATTTGTTTAAAATCGTCAAAAATTTACTACAAAACGTTAAAAGTGATTTTTAAATATAAATATTACTCTCGGTTAAGGTAAGAATACGTTTGAAAATGGTTATAGTTTGATTAAAAATATCAAAATTTGGCTATAAAATGCCCAACCTTTGCTGAAAATAATCAAAATTTGTTTTAGAATTTTAAAAATTCGCTTCAAAATAAAAAAATTAATAATAGCAAAAATATCCTAGAAAATGGCAAAAATATATATTAATATGTCAAAATTTATTTAAAAGTGTTCAAAAATTTCAAATAAACCTTTGTATGGAAGTGCAAAATTAAAATACACACAAAAATGTTAAAAAAAATCCTTTAAAAAAGTCAATAATTTGCTAGAAAATTGTAAAATTTCTTTTAAAAATGTAAAAGTTTGTTCAAAAATGTCAAAAGTTTGCTACAAAATAAAAAATTTATTGAAAATTATTTAACACCCAAAATGCGAAAAATATACTTCGTCGGTTTAAAAACCGCCATATATTTATTTAAAAATATCAAATTTTTTTTTGAAGTAAAATAATAAAATTAAAAATGTCAGAAATGTGCACAAAATTATTAAAAATATTTTTAAAAATATCAATATTGGTTTATAAATTTTAAGAAGATACTATAAAATGGCAGTTCAGTTCAAAAATATGAAAGTCTAATCAAAAATGTCTAAAAATGTGTCAAAATTCATTTTAAAATGTCAAAAATATGTTCCAAAATAGCAAAATTATGTTTAAAAATGACAAATATTCGTTTAAAAATGTCTAAAATTCTTTATAAAATGTAAAAAAAAATTGATAGAAATGTCAAAATATGTTCAAAATGTCAAAATAACGCTCGAAAATACTAAAAAAAATTAATGGACTGCAATCGAAAATATGAGCAATCCATAAAGTTACAAAAAAGAGTCTAGACCACACGCAGGTATATCATCCCCTTTATTAGAAAATTATTAAAAAAGACTTAGTGGTAATGTCTTTTTTTTTATTAAATAATACAGCATTGTTAACATTAATTCGTGTTTTATGTTGCAATAATTTAGGTTTATTGATTATTAATTACGGATGAAATTATTGTTCTTTTTGGAGATATGAAACTAGACAAGAATAAGTGTGATTAATAAGATCATAAAAATATTGCAAATGGGTTGTGTGATTTATGCATACCGAAAGTATGAAAGGCTTAATCTTTTTTTTACGCATCTATCAAAAATTAGGTTAAATATTTCAACTGGGGTAAATTGAACGTAAATAAAGAACCCAGGTCTAGAACACTACGAAAATCGACGAATTTGTTTAAAATGGATTGCTAAAACATTATATATTGCTCACGCCGATTTGGGAATGAAAAGTTTTTCTGTAGGGTGAAAAACGAGCATGAGGGAGAATAGCACAGACCATTTGCGCTCGTATTGAAGAAGCTACTGATAATGCTTAAATTAATGCACTGTAAAGATAATTTTAAAATTAAAAATAACTCCACCCAAATTATGCACAAAATTTTAAGAAATAAATTTATTTATAAAATAATAAGATATTAGGTTATAATAATATTATTAAGTATTTGATTAAAAAATTTATTGTTGATGTAGTTACACTTTTAAAGTTGTAAATATGGTCCAAACCGTAATCGCTACTCCATCTCAAGAAGTACCTACTTAAGCTTGAATTACAAGTTTAATAAGACAATTCCCGTTACGCCTAACACGCATGTAATTAACACTAACTGTTGTCAGGAAGAAGATTCCCAACCTTTTAGTGGTTGGTCATTAATTACCCTTGGGGAGTACTCACAAACCTGTGACATTTAATTTAGGTAAAATAATGAGGAAGTATATAAAAGTTCTGCGTTTAAGTTAGTAAGTAAGAACTAAAAAATAATTTTCATAAAAAAATTATGTTAAAACGTTTACCATTTTGAGAAAGGTTACAAAGATAAAATCTTTGGCTCATTCATTGACAATTCAAGCATTAAACATAGATTTTGTGCAAAATTTGATAAGGGTCGGTTCTATAAAGCGTAGTTACTTAACGATATAAAAAAATTGACATGATGTGGCAGTGGAATTCAGCGGTTTAGGCTGCTGAGCTTAAGATCGTGGGTTCGCACCTTACAGTAATAAAAGCTTTTAAATACTTCACAATGCCTAACTCCACAAACCACCTAGCCGGCGTCGGGTTTTATGGCTAAAAATCTTCCCTGCTTCGGAGTTAGTTAAGAAAACCTATAACTTTCGAACCAGTGGTTTAAAATCCACGTTAAACTGTAGGCCCACCTCTAATGTAAGTTGCCAACATTACAAACAAAGAATAGGCTATGCGCCAGAATATGAGTGCTAAAGACTACGTGTGATATTGTTAAATCTTTTTCTTGTATTTAGCGACTCCCTTGGAGGTTGCTGATCAACATGGTAATCTTTAGTTTAGAGATGGCTGCGATGAATAATTTAGTGAATGATACTTTAAACCAATCCCGTAGGTTTCACAACCATGAGATTCTGTGACGGCCTATGCTTCTACGTCCCACGATTTTACCCTGTTTAATTTAATAAGTTGCAGAATTTTGAGTTGCAAGCTGTATTCCCGAGGAATTCCAATTCTCTTTTTTATACTGAATAAGACCTCCAGTTCTTTGTCCATTCTTTCTAGGACCAGTTTGTTTGTGATGTGCTCCACCCAGGGGACTTTTACCATCCGTCTGTAGACCCACATCTCATAGGCTTCCAATCTCTTTGATGTTTCCTTATTCGGGGTCCATCCTTCCAGCCTATATAGAAGTACTGGGATAAAGTAACAACTGACCATTCTTGTTCTCAGATTCAAGGAGAGGTACTCGGCTGTTAGCACTGTCTATTGTTTGATATATATCCCTCTCGCTTGCTCGATTATTGCCAGGATGTCGTCTCTATGTGTGAGTTGGTGGTTAATTTTGTTGCCAAGGTATTTAAAGTGTAAGACCTGTTCTATTGCCTTATTATCGATCACTCGTAGGCCGCTAATAATATTCTTTTTGGATATTACCATTATTTTGGTCTTGCTTGTTTATGTTAAATCCGTATTCTCTGCTCGTTGTTGTCACTCTAATTATCATTGCTTATATGCTACCTAGATCGCTTGCTAGCAGTGAGGTGTCGTCAGCGTACCTAATATTGTTCGTAGGTCTTCTGTTGATTATTATTTCTGCCATCTCATTTTTCAATGCTTCTCTGAAAATGTATTCCTAGTAGATGTTGAATAGCATTGGGGAGATGATATATCCTTGTCTAACTCCTTGTTGAATAGAGACTTTATCCGTAAGATTGTCATATTTTTCTCTCGCAGTTTGTCCCTAATAAAGGTTAAATATTATCTTTATATCCTGATAATTAATATTAATCTATTGCAAAATATCCAGAAATTTGTCATGCATCACATCATCAAAGGCTTTCCTGTAGTCTAGAAAGCACACGTATACGTCTTGATTTACATTTAAACATTACACGCAAAAATGGCTTCCCTGGTTCCCATTTTATTTCGGAATCCAAATTGTGTCTCTGAGGTCTTAGTCTCACAGTTATTATACATTCTGATGTGTATAATTCTTAGAAATATTTTTAGGATTTGGCTCATTAGGCTAATAAGCCGATGGTCATTACACTTTGACGGTCGGGGCTTCTTTGGTACTGGGATAAAGGTAAATAGAAGCTATCCTTTTGGGATTTGGCCCGTTCTGTATATGTCGTTTAACAATTCAGTAAAGACAGCGATTGAACATTGGTTTAGTTCTTTTAATACTTCACAGTACACTTCGTGCGGCTTTACCAGATTTCGCTAGTTTTATGGCATGTTTGACCTCTGGGGTATTTATCTCTGGTACGTTCTCTGATACTGTTATTTCGCACTTTTCCGGTCTCTCGTCACTTAAGAGTGGGGCTATGTATTTTTCCCATAGTTTAAACTTTGAGTCAGGTTCGATAGTTATCTTTTAATGTTCGTCTTTTAAAATACATGGCTTTCGTTTAGATGCAATGTTCGAGATGTCTTTTTGTGTAAATTAAAAGTGTCGTACTTTTGGTCTAATTTCTTAATCTCCTTGCATTTTTTTGTCATCCAAGCTTCTTTTGCAGCTCTTATTTTGCTTTTTATTAGGTTCTGTGTTTCTTTATATTTGTTGTCATTTGCGGATTTTTATTTTCTTCTTTCTTTCATTAGTTCTAGGATAACCTGCGCCATCCACCCAAGTTTGTTTGTTTCTTATTCTTGCTAATTTTTTCTCTCTATGTTGTTTGTATGGCCTGTTTGATTTTTCGCCATTTTGTCTCGTTGTTGGTGTTATATTCTTCTTTCAGCGTATGGAGTTTTTAATTTATATCAATTGTTACAGCGTCTCGGGCCTTTGTTTATTGTAATGCCCGGATATTGATGCGTTGTTTTGTATATTTAGCTTTGAAATTTTCTTCATTTTTATGTGAACGTCTATTACTATCGGATTGTGATTACTACCGATGTCTGTTCCAGGGTATGTTATCGCCGATTTTAAGCATTTTCGAAATTTCTTGTTGAGTAAGACATAGTCGATCTGGTTTTTAATTATATTATCCACTTTACCACCCGGCGCTTTACATGTATACAGTCTCCTCTTCGGAAATTTGAACATGGTATTGCTAAAAAATAATTTCTTTTCTATACAGAACTGTAACATACGTTCACCCCGCTCATTTCTCACGCCTAGTCCGAAATTGCCCACGTAGTCTTCATATCTACCTTCTCCAATTTTAGCGTTATAATTGCCCTATACTATTGTTATGTCTCGTTTTTTTTGTCAGTGCTAGAATAGTTCTAAGCTGCTCATAGAATAATTCTAATTCATCTTTATTTTTATCGGCTGTCGGCATCTGGATTAAATTCATCTTGTCGATGTTAGTTTGCAACTGTATCATTATGATTCTGTCGAAGTGGGTATGAATCCCATCACCAAGTCACTGATGGTATCATTTAGAATGATTCCTACGTTATAATGGTCTTTTTCGGTATTTCCTGAGTAAAATAGGATTGTTAAATACAATGTCAAACGACTACTTATTCATATCGTTAACTAACTACGCTTTATAGAACTAGGCAATAATATTTTAAATTATCCAAAAATAGATAAGTTTTTATAAGAAGTAAATGTGATTTTCTAAAAACTGTAAGATTCCAGAAAATCACCTTTTTTGAATAAGTTCTTTCGCATCCTTTCCATTTTTCCTCTGATATATCGTATATGTCGATCCTGTAAATCTGTTTCTCCAAAATTATTTTGACGCCTTTGTCTACTATTTTAGGATTATATTAGATTTAAAGATGAGACAGGACTATAACAAAAATACTTTGTTACACATCTTTTTATTACCTTTTCTGGTTTTTATCCTCTTTCTTGTATTAGGTAGTTGTGCTATGATATACTTGCCTGTTATTCCCTACTTCTTTGTAGAAAGTTCTTACTTCCTTGTTTTTAAAATATATTTTATTTTCGAAATTTTTACATTGTTTAGCTCACTTTTTTCTTTCTTGCATAGAACTTTTAATTGTTTTCCTAAATTAAAGGATTTCAATGTTGTTCTGAGTTCTTTATGAGTAATTACGCTGAAATTTTTTTTGCCTTTGCCCTGCATTTACTGTCGAACAACTTGTTTTTTTGCTTTCGGTCATTTCAATAATTGTTCTTCTACTCTTTTAGATCTCTTTTATTTCCATTCCTCCTTGTCGTAATTGCTTAATTCTTATATTACCATTGCGGCGTATGGCTCATTTATTATTTCCTCTTTTAAAGTTTCCACCATTTATTTTTATTTTGCATTTATTTGCTTTGTAATTTTTTTTTGCATTTGACTAAATAATGATTTACGTCGGCACCTCTACATCATCTAATGTCGGTAATTTTAACCCTGTGTAACTGTTTTCTGTCTGTGAACCTTTATAAATCTCTTTGTGGTCAAAATGTATACTCCAAAAAATTGTGAAATTATATAACATTTTTAATTTTATCCAAACTCTGTACACCAGAGGTTCTTAAACTTTTTAAATGTTGTACCACTTGACTTATTTATAAGTAATTTTCACGTTTTTAATCAAATTTTCACATTTTAGTTAAAATAACGATAAATTTAAATTATTTTACCAAAAAGTGGATGATTTTGGTTAAAATTACAATAATTTTAGTCAAATTTGAACGTTAAAATTTTGGGTAAAATTTGTGAAATTAATATCAAATTTTGTTGTTTTTGCTTAAAATTATGATAATTTCTATTAAAACTTTGTTGATTTTGCTACTAAAGTATGATTTTAGTCTTAATTTGAACGTTTTTATTTAAACTTTTAATGATTTTGGTGAAATTTAAACGATTGAACTTTTTGATGGTTTTGGTTAAAATCACGTCAACTTTATGCTATTTTCATTTAAATTAAGATGATTTTGGTTAAAATAAGATAATTTTAATCAAGTTTTAATGTTTTTCATTAAAATATAGTTGATTTTGGGTATAGGTAATTATGTACAACTAAGCAATTGACATAAAATTTTGTTTTTGC
>JARJDX010108494.1:0-16042 GCA_030264735.1 Gymnusa sp. GC000175 | reverse complement strand
TGACGCGTTTACATTGACAATGTATCTGTTTATTGTTCTGATTTAAAATTTAGCCTTGATATAATTGATAAATTGGCGTTTTTAATTACAAATACCTACACAGAGTTTTTGTGTTCTAATCTCTTTTACTTAAAACAAAGATAACAAACGAGGATTAACTTGTATTTTATGAGGATAGTAAAAAAATATATTACTCCTACGTAGGTATTATGTAATTATAAAACCTCAATGATCTATGGCAGGATAGAGATGTGTCAAACACATGGCTGCCGACTGGCATTGCTGATTTTTTTGTAGTTAAAAAGTGATTTTTAATTTCAATTAGATTTTAAATCATCTCTTTTTGGACTTTAAACAAATAAACATGCGTAACAATAAATTAAAATCCATTTGTTGTTGCTTGTGCATATTTTTTTTAGTTTTATTTGCCGCCGGGGCGCCATTTTAAATCTTAAAGTTACAGCATTTGACACATCACTATTGGCAGGGATCTTCAACCTTTTATACCCCCTAATTTATCACAGCAGTTTGTTAAAAAGAAATTTTATTACGAAAAATAAATTGTTCTTTTGAAACATATTAATAAAAAAAAGTATCTGATGATAGCTCAAAATTTGTAGGGCCGTTTTTTTTCAATGCCAACGAGATCTAGGCACAGGGCTCTGTGGGCGGTCTTAATTTTATAAATTTGACTTGACATCGACTGGAAGGAGCTATATATACATGGCATATATATACACAGGAATATACATAGTCTTTGGCCCTTGTTGAATATCCATGGTCTTTGGCCCTTGCAATTTAGGAGACTGTTATGGAAATTAGTAATAAAAAAATTAAAAATTCCGAATTTGTTTTCACTTTCATTAACGAAGTAAAAAAGGTATATTAATGGCGAAAATTTTCGAAATCGAGATTTTTGCGGAAATATCCTATCTGTGTGTGTGTGTGTGTGTGTCTGTCTGTGTCCTCTCTACAGCCCAGACGGTTAAACTAATCGACCTGGAAATTCATATTTAAGATTTAACAAAAATTGGGAAGTCCCAGCGACTTTCGGCAAACATCCACCAACAGGAAGTGGTACTTTATTGGTTAGGTTTTCGGTTTTTTGCAAATATTTTAAAAACTATCAAGTGTATGGAAAAAACATAAGAGGACAAAAGTGTTTAAAATTAAATTTGCAACAAATTTTAATGTTATCATTTGTTCTATACATTTAAAGAACTCATCTTTGTTCATTGCTAAGCAACATTTTATTAAAATTATTTCCATCAAGTTGCACAAATATACTGTCATTATAATCAGCTGACAATTATATGAAATAACGTTACATATCATTGAAAAGTGTCGGTTGTCACTATAGGAGTTATTATCAACATACATTTCAATAAAATGAAGTGAAAAAGACTAAATACTGCCAATCTAATTGGCTGATAAATAATAATATATATTTATGTTTAAAATTCGTAAATGGAAATTGTGTGGTGACCACCAAAAAATTTTTTAGGATACATATAGAATTAAATGACAATGAAATCTGGTAGCACGGAGTAATAAAAGGACGCATTAAAAGAATAATATTTTGTATGTAGTATAATAATTTAACCTAATAATGATAATAAGCAACCTGTTTCTATAAAGTTTTTCAGTTTTTTAATTCCCAAAATAATTTTGTTGCATCTTTTTTTTTACCTACAAATTACATATATTAAATATAAATATAAATTAAAATTAATTTATGCTATTCCTATGGTTAAAATTTTTCTATTTGAAATTAAAAGCAGCACATGCAGGGCCATATCTACAACATCCGAGACGAAAACGATTTCTTGGCCCATCCGATACTATAAAAAGCAATAAAAGAATGGATACATAAACCAGGGCTTCGAACCTGTTTCGGTTTTCATTCCGGTTCAATTAAAAAAAATATAATGGTTCGGTTCCGGTTTTCGTTGCAACAATAAAAAAAATTTTCAGTTTTTGGTTCGGAGCCCTGATATAAACACAAGTATTTCATTTTTAGATATTTGTTGCCATAGTGGCAAGCTACTGAAAAATTATCAAACTGGAAAAAGGATTGGATTCAGAATGTATTTTATTTTAATTCAGGCAATATAAAAAACTATTCAAGTGTTTAACATAAAACAGAACAGTTATAACAATTATATAAACACATGAATGACCCATTGATATGCAATATAATCATTTTGAAAGAACAAATAAAGTATTTAAAAATAAATTTCTCAGATATTCAAAAATATTTCTTAACTAACTACCTACTTATAACAATATAAATTAACCTAAAAAATAATTTACAATTTCTTAAAATACTCCTCTTACCACAAAATTACAACTAAACACAAAATTTTTGCTTCACAAAAATAAAAATAAGAGTTTATTTATGTAATGTAAAAAATATCCAACAATTAATTTCACTGGTCTTTTAATAAATAATGTTAGTAGTATTTTTATTACACGAAGAAGTAACAGCTTCTTCCAAATTGCAATCAAGCTTATGATAATTGGCAGAATTCGGCCTTCTTCTTTGATGTCTTTTACCCTTACGACCTTCCAATACTAAAGCAAGAATCTAACAAAATTTAAAAATCATATAATGAAAGTGTAAAAATTATAACAAAATCTTACCTTTTGTTTATTATGATACCCTACATAGCCTAAAATAAAAACAATGCAAACCATCATAAAATATGAAAAGAAATATGAATCATCTTCACTCATATTTTGATTTGGTGCATTTGCTATGTAATTTGCGTTATCTTCATTTGTTTCTAATGGTTTAGATTTTTCAGTTTCTTTAAATTTGTCTGTAAAAAATTATTATTATTAATTGAATAACATAAGCTCAAGTGTAAGGGTAGCAACGCACAACGCGGTCGAGCGGCTGTTGAAATGTATATGTTAGCGTCAAAGTAAGTAAATCTGTCAATTTATATAATGCCTAGGCATTTTATAAAATTCCATCTATAGTTCGTCAAAGTATAACACAAATTCTTTTTTCTACACATAATACACGTATATTCCCGAAATCATCTTTGGCAAAGTATAAAATAAATAATTATACATTAAGAGACTTGCCTTTTTATAGGTTTGATTCAAAGAAAACAAGTAAACAACGCAACCAAAAAATTAATAAATAAAAAACATAAGCAAAAGCATTTTTTTTTGTTACAAAATAAACAATAATATTTTATTATTTTGCACACAAATTACGTAATACTTTGCCACTGGCGGAATAGGTATTATATCCAGAGCGCTTAGTCAAGCTATGAAATAAGACAACATTAGGTACATTGCCCTACAAATTTCGCATTCTATAGAATGCCTTGGCATTGTATATAATGTCAATTTATACACTTTGCCGCTAACATATAGAAGTAGATGCAAGGCAACGCACGGATACCGCCCAACCGCGCGGTTGTTGTAATCGGCAGCGGGTGATCTCGCAAACCGCGCGGGAGAGCAGTTACCGAGATGTACAGAGTTAAGTTGAAGACAACCCACGGCAACGCGTTCGCACGCGGTTTTTATTCATATAAGGACCTTCCTTTTATTTCATAATGGATTTTGATGCAGAATGGTTATATTTGAAATTGAAAATCGTCCAGCAATATGGAATAAGAAAGGACAAAAATACGGTGTCAGGATTTTAAAAATAAAAATGTGGCAGGAAATAGTGGAATTTCTAGTTTGGATAGTAAAGGGTGCACCTAGTATCGTTCTCAGGGCCCGCTCTAGCTTTTACGGCGCCCCGGACAAAAAGACAAATTACCGTCCCTTTTTAAAAATTTATATTTACATTTTATAAAAAAATGAAATGGTTTTAAATTAAAATAAAAACTAAGAAAGTAACATCAACTACGCTAAAAGTAAAAGAAATTTTTTTTTCTCACTTCTAGTTCTGAAAACTTTTAATGTTGCCAAATTTTCGCTCGCCATTGCTGCGAGAATTCTCAAGGCGGAGTAGTCAGATGACTGGAGACCTTATTCAAATGTGTATGCCTATATAGGATGAAAAAAATTAGTGGGGGTGGAAATTTAATGATGAAAACAAATATTTCCAGGTACTGGAGATTTTAAAACCATGCTCACGATTTAAGTTAAGGGGATTATTATGAATCCAAATAGCCTCGCAAATTTTGCGCTTGTTATAATAAGGGATTAAAGATAATGACTTCACATTAGTGAAATCAATTTGATGACGTGCTCGAAGGAATGTTCGGCTAGAGCTGAGCCGCCAATATATTTTTTTTTCATCCTATATAGGCATACACACTCGAACAAGGTCTTCAGTCATCCGATTTTGGCAAGGGGAAACGTTGGCAACAACCAATAAAAATACGCGACTTAAACCCGAAAGTAAAAAAATTTACATCGACTCAAGCTTTAAGCGAAAGCTTAAATTCTAAATAAAATATTTTTCTTTTGCACTTGTTATCACCACCGACGTATTAGCAAGAATAATCGTATGTCGTAACTGAAGCGACTGGTTGTTTAGTTGAGTACAAATGTTTTTTTAGCTTTTAGGAATAAAAACAGTAAATACAAAATTTGAATTGCATGGTGATTTTCGTCAAAGAAAAACATCAATAATTTTGATTAATTAAGTATTTAACTTATCAGTACTTTGTCACATTAACAGCCAAAATGCCGCCCTTTAGATTTGCCGTTCCGGACAAATGTCCAGGTTGCCCGCCCCATACAGCGGGCCCTGCGTTCTGTCTTCGTTTGGGGCGTTTTTTTTTGTTAATCGGTGCACGAACCTTCGCACAATGTTGCCAAGTATCTAAATACGTCACCATCCACCTTAAAACGGGTATTTAGCTACAAAATTTCAAAAAAATCGAGGTAATAACCCCTAGAAGCGCAAAAACCGATTTGCACTATGGCGTTCTTTACGTTTAGCGCGGCCCCAAAACTTCCAGAAATTAAAGGAGTGATGGTTAAGGTTAAGCAGGGCAAATAACCAATGTTATTTGCTCTATACTTCCATGTCGTTTATTTAAAAATAAAAATGTGGAAGGAAATAGTTGAATTTATAGTTTGAGTAGTAAAGTGTGCACCCAGTATCGGTCAGTCTTCGTTTTGAGCGTTTTTTTTTTTTTGTTAATTGGTACAAAAACCTTCGCACGATGTTGCCAAGTATATAAATACGTCGCAAACCAACTTAAAACGGGTGATTGGATACAAACTTAAAAAAAAAGGGTATTAACGCCGAAATCCCCGCGTGATGTGAGATAATCCCTTCAACTCCTAGATTCTTCTAAAGCGCAAAAACCGATTTGCACGATGGCGTTCTTTACGTCTGGAGCGGCCCTAACACTCCCAGAAATTGTTAGAGTGATGGTTGAGGTTAAGCAGGGCTATATCCTGGCGCCAACGCTATTTGCTCTAAACTTCCATGTCGTTGTAAAGAAAGCCTTCAGAAAGATGACAGTACTCTCCAAAAATCCTCCAAGAGAACACCTTAAGGCTAAATGAGGCATGTACAAGATTCAGCCTAAAGATCAATTGCTAAAGAAAGATAGAAATTATGCAATAAGGACCTCAAAATTCTCAAATTCAACCAGCATTATTAAACATCACACAGAGACACGGAGAAACTGAATGAAATTAGCCGATTCAAGTACCTAGGTAGCACAATTAACACAGACACCAAGATGGATAAAAAATCATGGAATGGTCATAGCCTTGTTACACACATATATAAAATTGTATAACAAGTTGTCAGATTCCAAGAAACGTGCTAAATATCTAAGTTGACTTAAATATTTAAAAGACACTCACTAGATTCTGCAGGAACTTCAGCTTCTTCTGCAATTAAGGAAATTATTATTAATTAATTTAAATGAATTTAAAATATTACCATCATTAAAACCATATCCTTCCTCTTCAATGCGTGGACTATCGGCTTCCTGGGGATTTTCAACGTTTTGAATTTGAGGAGCAGTAATTGAATTTCCCGTTTCATCCTGCAATTTTAGCCCATTTTCATGTGATTGTAAAAAATTCTCATCCATTTTGTTACTAGATACATCCCCAACTTCATTTACTGGGGGGTTTGGATGACTTACAGGATTTTCATGAGCTTCAGAAGTGTGTGTTCTAGTTTCTGAAGATTTTACATTATTTACCAAACTTTGTTGAGGTTTTTGTGTAATATCAATTTTTCTTTCTAACACTTTCGGTGTAACTGCTTCCAATGCTGTGTTATATTCTCTATCATGATATTGATTTTTTTCTGTAGTTTTAACTACTTTTTGGTGTTCAATTTTTTCCCTACTCTTAGATTCCACATTTTGTTGCGCAGAAGTGCTTGTTAGCCCCACATTTTCTCTTGCAGATATTTCTGTTTGATCAATATGATTTTGATCTTGATAAGGAATCGCCCTTATGGTAGTAGTTGCACTTAAGTTATCTGCTTTAATTGTTTTAACTTCCAGTTGTAATTGTTTTGGAGTATCACTAGTTTTTTGGTTTTGTACATTTTCATTTCCAGATGAAGGATATTCAGGTGCAGTTATTATTGGTTTTCCCTTCTTTTCACTTACAATTTTCTCATTTTTTTTTGCAACAATATTTATGAGCACTGATGAAAGGATACAAGCATTTTCAACTTTCTTATTGTAATTAGTACAAAATCTTTCACACTGGTCAAGAACTGAAATGTATTTTTTGATAACAAGAGAAGTACTACTTTCCATGGCACTCTTTGTTTCTGCATATCTATTTAAACTTGAACAAATATCTTCCACTTTTAAATTATTTGTTGTATTTGGTATTGAAATATCACCCACATTTGGATCTGATAATTTATTGCACATGTTTATAAAAGTGTCAAAATAAATCATGCAAAGTGCTTCAGATATTGTAGAAGAATTTATCTCGCTAATATTTTCTGCATTATTAAAAGAAGGACAATGTTGAAAGAATGTTAGGTTTGAAGATAACAATGATTTTCTTAAATAAGGGCACTTGTAATCATCCTGCTCACCTAATTCTTGTATTTTTTCATATACAGACATTATGTTAGTGGGTTTTGCATAAATATACATAATTTTTAAATTTATTAATACAAGAAACGTGTATATATTCATTATCACTCTCTTTTGTTTTACAAATTACAGTTGAATATCCTAAAACAATTTTTTGCAGGTTAGGTTTTATATTAACATTAAATTTAATGAATATTTAGATGAGTTAGGTACGTACCTAAATTATTTTGTTAAATGCTTACTTCTTCGGCGTAAAATTATGAAATTTCTACAAAAAAAATGTTAAGATTTATGACGTTTAACCAAACTTCTACTAACATTTGTTTTGCTTTCAAATTGTCAAAAAAAATTATTGCCACTTCTAGGAAAACAAAAAACACTAAAAATTGATAATGAATAAATCAATCGGGTAATTAAAAAACACAGAAATTTGGCTTAATAAGCAAAAAAAACTAAAGAACTTGGACGCTGCTTCACATTTAATATGATAACGCACCTTAAAAATCACAAGTTTTTGAATAAACTAAGGAATAATACCAGTGCGCTAAACATGCTAATTATTTGTGAATTAAGCGGTAAATTATAATTATCACAAAATATATAACGTATTTAAATGTTTAATGCCCGCTTTTACTAACTATGTATGCCAAATATTTCTAGTTTATTTAAATATATTTCCTAAATTAAATTCCCGTCAAAACCAACTGAAGGGACTGAAGCCCCCCGAAATTATAATAAATTTAGTTTAAATTTATTCAAATGTATCTAAGGGCCTGAAAGGTTATTAAAAATCAAACATTTTATTGAATCATGATTTTTATTGAAATGTATTCATATTTTTTTTAAAACGAAAATAAATATTAATACACTGACGCAGTTGTACTATGAAAGTGGCAGAAGAAAGCTTTGGCTGCTGATTAGTTTCGTACCCAACTTGACTAACATCGTACTATACTTTAGCCGTTTCATCCCATTTAGTCTTCATCAACGTTACTCGTATTTAAAGAGCCATTGAGAATTAACAAAATCTGATACGCCATCTGGTAGCTAAAACGGAACTTGTCCAAAGAGTACTGTTTGTGCCTGATTGCATGCATTTACATGTTCAAAATATAATAATAAATTCTACAATTCACGTACAAATTGTTGTGTTTCTGAGTGATACTCGAGAAAGGATAGAAATAAAATTAAAACAGTACTCTTTTGAGATCAGCTGTTTGAGCAGAAGTGCTGCCGCCTGTCGGTTGTGTTAGTTCTCAATTGGATGGCGATGAAGATTTGAAAAGCCACGTCATCAAAAATGCCAAATATGTGAGTCCGGACATACAAAACGAAATAATTCAGATATTTAGAAGCTAGATCTTGATATCACCAAGTGTGTTGGGCAAATATACGTTGCAGTAGCGACGGTGACAGGTCTGCAGGTCACACATAGATTAAGTCCACGGTCCTATACACAGGTCTGGAAACTCGAGGCTGTTTCCTATGTGAGAACTGAGTCCGCTAAGTGTCAACTGTCGCGAAGTACCAAAAGGGTGGCGCATGAGTCAATGGTGTTGATAAAAAAAATTTATTGTGTTTTTAACATTTTATTATGTATGTATTATGTAAAATTTGAGTAAAGTATTTCACTTAAAATGTGCGGGTATTATCAATCAATTTTTGTATGGCGGGGATTGAAAATAGAACGATATGGCCAACATACTTAGATCCATGCGCCACCTGGTAGCTGAGCGAGGGACTACGAGTTTGACGACACGTAAGAGACTCATGTCAAACAATTTCCAGACCTGTTTATACGACCGTGATTAAGTCACATTAGTGGTATCCAGTCTAGACCCTAATATGAGATACGTTCCTTGTGCGAGTCATCGCTAAAATTTCGCGATATCTAATACCATGTTATTTTCTATGGTTATATTAGGAATTGCCGTGTTACGGTCAACGAAGTAACGAAATGTTTCCAAATCATCCATACGCAAATAAAACTCTTCGCGATGCACCAAAGACTAGAAAAAGAAGACTTCTCCGCCTTTGCGAAACGAGATTCATTGAAAGGCAAGACAGTTTTCTAACATTCGTCGAAATTTTTAACTCGGTTTGCATTAGTTTGAAAGAGATTTCTAAGACGACGCGGAATATTTCTTCAACAGGCTTAGCTTTATGAGCAGCCATGAAGAAAGTGAATTTTTCGTCTTCTCGTTTGTGAGAATCCTTTCCGTCTCACTTAGCCATTGTCTGTACTTCTTCAAGAAAAGTCTCTCGATCTGGTATCGGCCACCTTGCCAGTGACAACCGCTATTGTGGAAAGATCATTTTCTATAATAACTACCACGTAGTGTGATGTGCGGCAACAGACTGAGTACACTAGCCATGATTTCATTTCACTGGGATGTCATTATGGCTGGGAAAAAGATCAGAAGATTGCTTCGGCAGTTGCGTTCTAAAACTCGGATTATTGGTATTGGCAAATAAAGAATAGCATGCGACACTTAGCGGATTTCTAGTGTACTAAAAATTTGACGTCCCGTGGTTAAAAATGTCACGTTAAAAGAAACATTAAACATAATGAACTTAAAACTAAATATATAAAACATTGCGTGAATAGTTAACATTGTTTATAATCTCAACAAATGTCGAAATTATACGATGCGCCTCTTCATAAATGTAACCAGCGGCGGCCATATTGATAATTTAACAGCGCCACCAACGGATCCTGTAAGTCCCAATACCTTCTCCAAAACAAAATTCTGGATCTAGTAAAAGAAAATTAGAAAAAGCCACTCCCCTCTATTTCCTTAAATTTCGCCATGGCTCGGCGAGTGTGTACTCCAGGCCCTGGCATAAGAGTGGGGACAATGCGCTGATGTGCCACCAACGTGGGACGGCCGAATGCCATTCCTGCCTGCGAAGTAATGCCTGACGACGCACACGTGTAATTTTGAAGATTTTTTCCTCTTAAAAAACACTCACCCACACGCACACTTACACAAAAATCACATGTCCTGATCCTGCCCACTGCCACTGTCCTTCAGGCGCTCTTGTATCCTGGTTTTACGATGTCTATCTTTAAGAAAGATACCTTTCCGTGGCTCTTAGGGCAGCTTTTAATTTATTAACTTCTACTTCCGTGTGATGTTGGTCGCCGGAACTTGAAAACTACAAAGTGGAGACCACGAGCGGGAAAAAGAAATTAAGAAAGACCAAATGCGTTTGGTTCGTCGACATTACGAAGGTGGCCACCAAAAAGCCGAATAGCCAGACTTAAGATTGGGAAAACTGGAGGAAGTCTACGTTCAATATTAGACAGGAATGGGCTGCAGTTTATGATGGATGATAAAAAGTTATCAATAACAATATTATTGGAATGTACAATGAGAAATAAATAGTAATGGCGATGTATTGGTGCTCTCTACAGGTGACCTGAAAAAACCGCACATGAAAATTGCGCACAGAAAATACCGCACAGTCATAAATGCGCACACGAAAAATACGCACATGAAAAAAACCGCACACCGAAATACCGCACACGGAAAAAAGCGCACATGGAAAAAACCGCACCGAGAAAAATGCGCACAGAGAAAAAACCGCACATAGAAAAAAGCGCACATGGAAAAAAAACGATCATTGAAAAATCCGCACACGAAAATTGCGCACAAATTTTTTTTTTATTCAATGTGATGGGAAATGTGTTATCAGAAGTTAGCAATGAGGTACTGGCTCATTTGCCAAAAAAAATCATCTGTTGTAAGAAGTCGTCTAAATCAAAAAAATAAAGACCACTTGCCCAATCCAACAATAGTAAATTTTAATATTCCTGAGAAGTACAGACAATTGGTGCTTTTTGATTCGGGTGTGAACAATCCTGACAGAATTCAAGCGTTAGGCCATAACGATCTTTTGCTTGAACTAAATAAAGATACAATCTACGGAGATGGTACATTTGACAAGGTTCCAAGCATGTTTTATCAACTCTATACATGGCATGCCCAAATAGGAAATTCCTACCCGCTATGTATATACTGTTACAGAAAAAAAATGTTGCTACATATAACAGAATGTTTGAAATTTTAAAATTATTGACCACACATCCATATTTTTATTCATTTTAGATTTTTGACTTTCTTAAATTTTTTCTTTATAACAAGGCAGTACCAAAAGTAACCAAATTCTCATTTTAAATACACATTTAATCTTAATCCTCCATAATATATACCAATACCGCACACCCCCCAATAGTCACCTGTTGTAAAAATTATTATAGAAAATATCTCAAAACTCAAATTAATTTCAACTAAATAAATTTTATGAAAACATGGAATTGTGCAAGGTTTCAATTTCTTCTTCCCGTTGTTTGGCTCTTGTTTTTTCTTTCCTGTAATGTTCATAATCTTCATCATCAGTCTGTAGCTCATATCGACACAAAGGGCAAGAATTTGTCTAAAAATATGTTAAATTATAATCCAATTAACAATTTGATATCATTTTAGTAACCTTATTCAACCAGGGTAAAATGCATTCGGCATGAAACTTATGTTCACACGGTAATTTCGTAGTGGTTGCATTTATTTCAAACTCTTTTAAACAAATTGGGCATTGTTCACCTTTTTCTGTTATGATTTCTGTGGGTAATGCTTGCACAATATTTTTTGATGCTGGCGGTGGTAATCTATTGGCAATCCCCATTTCTTCGAACATATTAAAATCTCTTAACAATCTTGCTAAATGTAAAAAGTGATCTGGTGTTTGTCCATCTTCCAGAGGCTCCCACCCCATTTCATCAAAATAATTTGCCATAATAAAATATTTTATTTGTTATAAATGCTTATTTTTACTACTATAATTATTATTAATTAAAAGTTAGGTTAAAAATTTAAATTTTAAATTGTCATGGAGTAGTTCAAGGAAGTAGAATTGAACTAATTTGGGTTGCCAACTTGTGCCTCCCCAAGGAGGGAAGCAAGAGGTGTAATTTTAAATTAAATAGATCTCTAAAAATGATGTAGTTTTGTTTTTTAATAGTATATATTTCAGGATATTTAAACGTTTCCGGACTTTTTGTACATCCTGTGAGGTGGCTGCTAAGTTTAATCATATAAAATGCTAAGAAAAGATCAAACGCCATTGATATTGTTGGCAACCCTCTTAATACACATTGAGTTTAAATTTTTAGGCATTAATTAAGAATTTTCATTGCAAAACATAATTTAAAATCATCAATAATAATCGAGAGGATAATAATTATGAAGCAAAATTTTATTTATTTTTGCTAAAAAATGCTGATTTTGTTGAAGTACGTTCTACATAATATTTAGTGTAAAATAAAAAGTAACTAAACACACTAAAATCCATACTACATGACTAACTTCATTTCATTTAGTAACTATCTTGACAGTTGTAGTTCCCTAGATGGTGGGTTCGAGGGGATAAGTTCTCCTTCGTTATTATTTTAACATAAAATCAAACAAAATGTGGTTTTCCTGAATAAATTTAAACAAAAGGTAAGTATCCTATTTACAAATAATAAATAAAATTACAACAAAGAGTCCCAAGCAGTAGATTGGGCGTTAAATCAATATCTAAAGTATTGACTGAAGCTCAATATATTCCAAAAGAGAACAACTTTAGTAAGAATATTTAATTAAAAAACAATTTATAAATATAACTGGGCGATCGGAAAATAAGTTTAGTTAATATGTGAATAATCCTTGTAATTCTGGTAATTATAAGGCTAAAGAATTTAATATGGGGAAAGTATAAATAATAAACAAAACTGTTTGTGACTCACATAAATTAAAATTATTTTGATAAGATAATATGCAGCCAAACTCGCAAGTTGAAATTTAAAGAGGTATAAAGTGGGTTGTGCCATAATATTATTAGGGTGACCAATTATTTTTGATAAAGGAGTACATTGGGAACTAGCCTAACCTAACCTTACTTTTGAATAACTTTAAATTGTTTTTTTTAACAACTAAAATATAAATTTATAACAGCTCAGTGGCACCTAGTTTCGGTTCAAAATATCCTATGCTCTGGGTTGTTTATTATCACTGCCAAAAAGTTAATTTAAAATTAAAAAATTAAAGTCAAGTATCCTGCACAGTTATAATTAAATAAAAAACAAGAAAAAAATAATATTTATAAATATTCTTTGAAAAAAGTATTTTTCACTATTTTTGAATATTTATATAATTTATTAAGTCAGAACATTTGCATTCTCATGGACATAACCTCACTAAAACTTTGAGGGGAATCCCTGCAACTTTTTTTATTACATGATAGGCAACTTCATATACAGGAATGTTGTAAAGGTTGTATATGTAAGGAGCACAAAGGAAGTAGGGTTTTTTAAAAGAGTACAAAACTGCCAAAAGGAGTACGTTAGGTCACCTTAATAATATTTATTCTACAAAATTAATTTAAAATTCTAATTATAAATTTATTTTTGGCAGATATAAGCTCCATGAAGACTCCAAAAAACTGGTTGAAGGTGGTTGAAGGCTTAGCTAAAACTACAATTTTTATTTATTTTGCATGAGTTTTTAATATAAAAGGCTAAGAAAATTAAAAAAAAATGGATTCAGATAACACAGTATGTCCAGTATGTACGCTGTACTTGCGTCCTGGAATAACATTAAAAGCACATTTAAGTAGCCATCCCAAGCAAAAAGTAATTGAAGCTTTGGTAAGGCTATCAAATGTAGAACCACAGAAGCAAGTTGCAACAACCACAGTGCAGCCAGGCCATAGCCAACAATGGAATCCACCAGATGTTCCTATCCATGCGCAGCATCCTCCCATGCCAGGCAATCATTCCTTTATTTATCAACAGTTTATGAGTTCATCCACACCACAAACGAATGTTTTAAATGTTAATCAATTAGGTCAACAATATGTAACCATACCAACAGTTTTTAATCCTCAAATGATGTGCCCACCTTATGTTTATCAACAGCAACAAGTGATTATGTCATCGGGACCACAAATTCCTCCAATTCCTAGGATGTTACCCATAGAACAACCTCATCCACCTCAACCAGAACTAGTAGAACTTGATGAAACTAATTGTGTTGAAGATGAACCTGATTTAGTAATAGTCGAATCAAATACAAGTGAAGGCAATGTTAATATTATTTCTAATGATATAGTCATGGAATGTGCAAAAGAAAGTGTAAGTGATAATGAAGATGATGATTTTGAGCAAACTCAAGATGTAAAAAAGGATGATGGTAATTTAGAAGTCACCGAACAAATAATTCAAGGCAACGATATAATTTCATTAGATCAGCCTTTGCAATTAATTAATTTAAATGGACATTTGCAAGAGGATTATGAAAGAGAATTGGGTTCGCCAGGTTCTAATGCTAGTTCTGATTATATTAGAGTCCGAAGAGATTTAAATAAATCCTGCCAAACACAATCACTTCCTCCTGAACCCACCGACACACAAGTGCTAGATTTAGATCAGAAGGAAGAATGTTTCAGTACTGAAAACATCCCTGTCACTTCTGCTAGTTATGTAACTTTAACAAATACTAATCATGTGGAAGGTAATGTAAACAATTTAACAAATTTGGAATCTCAAAATGTAAACCTAATTGATATGGATGGAATGAATTTGATGCTTAATACAGATTTTATGCACAATCAAATAATTGCTCAAGTTGAGGATTTTGATTATAATAACCGATATGAACGACCTCGAATTTTAATGAATATAGGAGAATATAACGAAAATAGGGAAATGGGAGATGAAAGCATATCGGTGGATAGTGCGAATATTAGGGCTGATGAACACATGCCACCTCGGGGTGAACTATCAGGACAAGAAAGTAACGCAAGTGATATTGCCTGGTCTCGAATGCAATATCACGAGGGCAGTTCAGCAATGTCTACATCATACGATTTACTCGCCAGGGAAACTTGGGATAGATCTGATGCTTCTGATAATGATGTACCACCTTTGCAAAGCCGTGTTCCTCAATCATTTGATGCAGATAATAATGACACACCTACAATTTCCGGCTACTCTGATCCTCCAATACAATACAAATGTTCCACTTGTGGTGAAAATTTCAACTGCCCCAAGGAGAGAAAAGAGCATCAATCTGAGAAACATGGCAAAGTAGAAGTACCCAAACCAAAAGAATTAAACCTAATTGGAACAAAAATATTTAAAAAGAAAGTCAAAAAATTAATAATCACCCCCAAAAAAGTTGAAGAAGTCAAGACTGAAAATAATTTTGATAATGTGTTTACTAACAAATTGAAAATTGAAAAATCAGAGGTTGATAGTGAGCGCAAAACGGTTCTCTCAGAAACTCAACCGAAAATGTTAGACGTTGAAAAAGAAGAAGAACCTGTAATATCCAATCCAGTAGTTTGCACAATTTGCGAATCAGTGCTAACAGATAATGCAGCCTTGAAACAACACCAATTAGAAATCCACAATTTTGGAACAAATGATAAATATAAATGCAACATGTGTCACGAAACGTTTCCAAATGAACCTAAATTTACTGAGCATTTATCTGTACATCCGTTAGAATGCCGATTGTGTGGCAAATATTTCTACAGGCGCCAAAATATGCAAATGCATATGAAACGTCATTTAGGCATAAGACCCTACAAATGTCCTGTATGTGAAAAATCCTTTTTAACCAAACAAAAATTAGAAGAACATAAAAACATACATACAGGCGAAGCACCAATTAAATGCACTATGTGCGATGAGAGTTTCCGAAGACATTCTAACCTCGTTCAACATAAAAATAGGCATCACTTAAAAATTAGAAAGAAAGTTAAAGATTACATATGTAGTTGTGGTGAAATATTCCATTCCAAAAAAAAACTTGCATGGCATAAAGAAGTGCATGATAATAAACCTAAAGCTTGCACACATTGTAGCGAAAAATTTATTCACATGTCGAGTTTGACTAGGCACATGCGAAGAGCACACAATGAACGTGTGGACCGCAATAGCGAAAATGTCGAATGTCCCATTTGCAAAGGTGTCTACTTGAGATCAT
>JARJDX010108485.1:0-13703 GCA_030264735.1 Gymnusa sp. GC000175 | reverse complement strand
CTACTCCGATTAGTTACCTTTCTTATCTTCTTGGCTTAAGGATGTTGTTTTGTTTTTCGTGCAAGATATCGCGAGCTTACGAGAATTAAAAGGCAGGGAAGGAGCTGTTAGCTGTACTGATTCCACAGACTTCCGTGTGTAATTAGAGACCTTAGTTAGAAGGATAGTTTTACAGCTTCTAAAACCGTAATCTCTATGCACTGTCCACCATTGCAAATACCAACATGCGATTTATGTACACTAACGTACTAATATGGGAAAACACAATGAGAAGAAATAGTTTGATATAGAATGCAAATAAGCAAATAATAAGGAAGTTGTTTGTATGCCGACATGAGTAAAAAAAAACAAAGAGCTAAGAAATTAAGCAGGTAAAACATGTAGAGAATAAAATAGAGCTAAATACCACATTTATCGCCAAAACATTTAAAACAACATAGTTTATTTGTTGATTGCGTTTATTTAGAACAATGGAACACACCTAAACCTACTATATGTCTCTTTTATAATTGTATTTTTCCGAAAATCCTAAATTTGCTGGCCCCCAATTATTTCCACATTTTAAACATATTCTAACGAACTACACACATCGAATTAATCTGATTAGCTGATCCCAATCAATTTTCTAAAAACGAAAATTTGGTATACAATTTTCTACTTAAACTACATTATGGGCCACGCGGATATAAAGAAACTCTTTATGGAAAAATCAATAGAAAAATAACACAATACCGAAGAATGATATGAATATAGGAATAGTTAGAATTGGTCATAGTAGAGAATTATACATGCTCTCTTTTCGTGGGAGAACAATTAGGAACAAGGAAGAGATGGCATTTTCGGATAACTTTTAGTATATGATGAACCTAACTTTTTTAACCTAATAGAACAGATTAAGTAAATAGAAACCAGAAAAAATGTTATAGAATAGAAAAGCATCTGTGTGTGGAAACGTAAGTCTGGTAGAGTAGTAAAGGTTAGTTTAGTGCAAATTTAATTTTAAACACCTTTGTACTATAATAGCAGATTAAAGTTCTAAAACTAATACCGACATGTGCCTCTAATAAATAAGCAAACTAGTAATTTGTTATTTAAACCCAATCAAGGAACGAAAAATAGTAACAAGAGCAAATAGCAACAAGAAAACGTCGTAAAATGAAAAATAATAGAGAATGCAATGCAAAGAGGATATCAAAGTCCTGAAAACCACGCAATAAACCGTAATAGATGCTAAAGATAAGTTAATTTAGAACCAAAAAAGGTATTGGAGGAAACGCGACACTATTAATTCTACATTTACATCAATGACATCTTAATATATAACTGAATATATTATATAGTAAGATGTCAATGATTTTCATTTAAATATGGAAATTTAGAGAAGATTATAGAGCTTAATTAAATGTTCGGTACGGCGTTTTCTTCTTGTGTATGCAATATAACATAATATAATGATTCATTATTTTTTCTCTTGTAGATTAATTTATAATGTGCTTTTATTTATTTGCGTTTGGAAAAATAATACCTAACAATAAAGAATTGAAACTATATACCCAGCATTTAATTTCTTACACAGAAAAACATAAAACAGTCATTTCTATTAAATTATAAATGAGAAAAGTTGGAGCTTAAAAAATTACCACAATCTAGTATTACATTGAATATTCTATATTACTTTACAAATAAAAATATTCAGCCAATGCTAATAATTTTTTTGTGTCCTGAATACAAAACTTAAAAATTGATTTTATATACGTCCCACACCTCATATTCTTTTAAATTTCAATTGCTTTTTAATATAAAATAAGGTTTAAAGTATAAACATTTTCTGTATAATCATTTTTCAACTCGGAACCGCATAATGCGTGGAATGCATGGAATAACCATTTCAGTAAATATTGACAAGGCCATCACAGGTTCATATCGGTGTGCAAACTATTCATAACTCGTGCATTGTTTAGTTTAGCTGTCTGTTTAATTTAGAGACAGCCACAACATCGACCATTAAAACTGCTCTAAAATAAAACATCCATTTAAGATATCGCAACGCGTGTAAACAAATTCGAAATTATCCCTGCACGTCTATCTGATTTAATCCTCGAAAAATAAAATTAATGGCTGCGACGCATTTATTTTTGGGATTTTAATATTAATAAAAAGGACAATTTGTGACGTGAATTTATTTGCCAGATTGCACCCAATAAAATCGATATAATATATATTTTTCCAATAAATTCAAGAATATTTTGTGGTAAATGTATTCACGTTTAATGGCTTCTAGTATGTCATTACTTGCACGAATTTCAGGCAATTTAGAAATTTATTAGCACACTAAACGACATGTTTGTGCCAAATTTTACGCTCAATAATATAAATTGAATATTATTATGTTCTAATAATAGAATTTATTTGTTGGAAAATTTTATCTTTAATATATGCTGCTTTAGTTTAAACTCAGAGCTTTGAACATAAGTTGAACTTACACAATTTTTCCTATTAAATTTCTAGCAGGGTATTATCAGGTGAATATCGTATTTACCGATTAATCAATATTTAAAGAATATTTGAATAAGTACCTCTACTATCATCGACAAAGTACCTCTTTATAATTATTTTGTTAAATATGAATTAAGAGAGAACAAAAGACAAATTTAAAATCATCCTGCAACAACTAAATTTTTTTCGACAGTAAACAAAATCTAAATATTGTACATAGAAGTAAAGTGACGAAACATACTTCTTTTGGGAGTTTAGGACTTCTTTTTTTAGAGATGTACTCCTTTAAAAAACCGTTCTTTGTATTCTTTTAAAACCCTTTGTACTCCCTATAACATACAACCTTTAAAATGTTCTTGTATATAAAGTTGCCTATCATTTGCATGTTCTTAGTAGAAAATAAGGTGGGTAAGGGTAGGGTGGGGTAAGGGTTGATGTCAATCAACATTTTAACAAGTCCGGTTGTGAACACCTCTTGCACGTGGTGCCCACTACTGTAAAACAACGAGACTCTGGCGACTAAGCTACGGCGGAATAACCGTTCCACCGAGAATTGGAAAAATAAAATTCCCAAGCCTTAAAAAGGACAACTTGTGAACCATTCAGTAGGCAACACGAAACCAGTTGAGTATTATTTCTAAAAAGATTATTGTCAAGTATAAATAATACGCGGCCCGGTTTTCGGCAATACGATGGTGCAAAGAATCCCCGGAACTAAAAAAACCAAGAACTTTGAATATAGAAAGCTTTTATATAAGTCTAAAAAAATTCGAAATTTCATAGAATTAATGCAAAAACTCAATAGACTATCTGGTAAATGCCATACTTCTAGTACAATAATGCTTTACCAAGAAAAGCTCACTAGAGAACACAAAACAGGCGTAAAAATTATAATCTCACATTTAGCTAACTTATTTCAGACAGAGCAATGCTACTAAAATTGTGTCCCTAGTTCTCAATATTATACAAAAAAACCTCCTATCACTGATAAAAGTGATGAAAAAACTGAAGGTGATTAGGCAGAAATATCGAAACTATTAAAACCCACCAAACCACATGAGGTTAATTTCATTTTAGGCGATTTAGGTTGATAAAGGGAAAGTGAACAATATATGCAGGCCTTTTGACTTAGGGACTACGCATATAACAGGAGATAGTCTTATACAGTTCTGCTAAAAAGAAAGTTTTAAAATAGCAAACATTTGGTTCTGTTTACTGCCATGTAGACTCTACACATGGAAATTTCTCCAAGACAACAATAAGCACTTAGTATTCTATCAAATAGATTAGTTACTAATTAATAAAAGATGCAGTACATAAGTCCAAAAAGCTTGCACCTACCGCGGAGCTGATGTGCCAACAGACCACAATCTTCTGATTGGTAAACAACAAAGATAAATGAGCAATTGTAGGCAATAAACGCTGATAATAGCAAAGACAGTACAAATTTAAACTCAATTTGGAACCAAATAAAAACTATGCAGGTCGCAGCAGAAGAAATCTTGGGTATGTAGAAGTTTGTAGCAAAACAAAAAAAAAACGACATTAAAAATTTCTTAACTTATGAATGCAAAAATGAAACACCGACATAGAAATCCTTTGAATACATCAAAATTTAAAGAGTAATACGATCAGTAAGGATAAAGTCGTTCCGTAGAAAAATAATCAAATATGGGAAAGATATGTAAAATAACTTTTTCTAAATAGTATCATAAGATCAAAATTGTGACGTGCGACTGACTTTGTTCGGCAGGGTTCAAAATAAAAGTCACAACTTAATCCCAACGTTCAAACTAAAGTTTTTATACAGAAAATTCTAAGTAAAATATAAAGTTCCCAATATAGGATAGGTGGACAAAGGAGGGTATCATCTAAGAAGCCAAGGACTTACGCTATGAGAGTCAGGCTGATAGAACAGTCCGGGTTGCGGTGGCGGTAGAAAGTAACTGGGGCCGAGGACGTAATAATAATAATTTATTCACGTTATATACACACAGAAGAGTTTACACAAGTCAGACAATTCATATAATAAACAGTATACAAAAAATATAGGTAAATTAAAATTAAATATTAAAATAAAATAAAGGTCTGCATTAATTGCATTAATTGGAGGAATGGTTGAAATAAAATATATTAAGTAGTATGGCACTACAACTTAAGTATTCCTTCTATAAAAAGAATGCAACTTCGGTAAGAAATCTTTATTTATTTTGCTTAAAACACTCAAACTGTAGATTTCTGATTCTGCTTGGGAGAGAATTATAAAATGTAGGTCCCCTGTAACAGACTCCAGTGCGAGACGCTTTTTGTCTCATTTTATCTATAAAAAAAATGTTATCTCTACGCCTTGTTTTGTAGCTACATCTGCCATAATTGTTATGCTATCAAGGTGTCTTTTGTATATGAAATATACGTATATCATAAATATATGTATATCATAAATATATAGGGATGGCAGGGTTATAATTTTCATTTGTTGAAAAAATTTCTTGCAGTCAATTCTGTAGGTTTTTCCGGCTACAACTCTTGCTTGCTCGTCTTTGTAGACCAAAGAGATGTCTATTTTTAGAGTGACCCCAAGCAAGTAAGCAATATGTGATATGTGATTGGAATGTGACATAGTGGGAAGTTATAAGCATATCTGCTAATATAGAATTTGCAAGTGCCTGACATTGAGCATCCCAAGTTAGTGAAGTATCCAAGAAAACTCCAAGGAAACTTGTTGCAGATGGAGTATTTTGGTTATGAGGTTTTAATGTGAATATCATTTGTACCATTTTTGCTTCGCTCAGATGTAATATGTTACACTCAAACCAGGTCCTTGAATTGTCCAGGATTTGCCATTTTAGCTATGTTAACACAGTCTCCGCGGCTCATTACGTTGGTGCCATCGGCACATAAGACGGTAGAGTGGCCGAAAGCAAAATTATTAAAATCATTTATATGGATTATAAAAGGAAGTGGACCTAAAATCGACGCTTAAGGTACCGCATGCTCAACTAATAAAGTGTTTGATTTGTTACCACAAAATAAGACTGTCTGTGATCTATTTATTATAGATAGGACCTGATCAAGCTGCAACTATTCACATCAAGACCATACCTTTTAAGCCTTTTTAGTAGAATGCCGTGGTTGACGCAATCAAAAGCTTTGCTGTGATAAAACTAACAACTGCAAAATCCCGATCTTCAAAACTATCGAGTAAGTTGCCGATGGTTCAATAATGACATACGAAGTATGGAGGATACTCTTAATTTTATCAGAGAAGCTTATCTAAATTCAGGTAATGTTGTAATCAAAAACATATATGCCTCATACAAATGGCAATATAAAAACAAGATCAGGGACATAAAAATTAAGGTAAACTGTAACTTTATTGCTTCGGCAGACAACAAGCCTTAGGCCATATGACAGGTTATAAATACTTATAGGTAATGTAATAAAAGTGATACAAAATGTGATATTAAACCAAATGAGTTTAACAATTCTTTCATTTCATAAGTAAATTCAAATTTAAAATCTATTCCCCAATCTGGGGATAAACTGAATAAGATTATAGACAATATTACTGTTGGTAGTAATTTCAAATTTAAAACGGTGTCTAGTAATGATGTAAGAAAAGTCATTAATATATTGAAACGTGGCAATGGTAGGGATATATATGGCCTGACTGTAAGCTCTACTTCTCTGCTGCAACCGCTAACAAATCTCAAAAATGATTGCCTAACAGCAACTATACTTCCAGACAAACTAAAATTGGCTTCTGTCGTACCTATTTACAAAATGTAGTTAATATCGTTAACTATTTACAGAAAGGGTGATACAAACGATCCAAGTAACTACAGACCCATCTCCATTCTTCCAGTTTTTTTCAAAGTATTCGAAAATATAATATACAATCAACTTTTCAATATTTACAAAAAAAAACGAGTTACTAAATAAAAGTCAATTTTGTTTTTGCATAGGTCGTTTAACAACCAATGCATTACTTAAACTGGTGGGCAACTTACCCGTGGAAGTACGCGACAATGAGACTATCGGTTCGGACAATGAGTCTAGCTGACTCGCCAAGGCCTTACGTTGCGCCTTGTCAGACTAGGGAGAAAGTGTAAGTAAGAGGTCGGAATGAGCCAAGAGCTAAAAGGACTAAATGATTTACGCACTTCGCTATTTAAACATAAAATTGTAGATAAGAACAAACGACATGTTGGCGGTAAGAAGACGGTGAAAAACAGTTTGAGAGAAAGTGGAATATTGATGTCATAAAGTAAAAGAAGAATAGATGTGAAGCCACACGCCATCTGTTACACATTAAGTAAACTGCACATCTATATGTATTAGAATAATGTCCCGTCTTGTGCAAATTATCCCTACCTTACATAGGTAGACTTATTTGGCTTTTCATCAGAAACTATAATAATAATAAGAGATCATTTAAAAAACATGCAGGACCACGGATAACTAAAAAAAAATAAGAAAGGCAATTCAAACAACAAAGAACAACAAAGCAGTGCGACTTGACCAGCTAGTCTCGGAAATCATTAAACTTATAGATAACAACAACATTATTCTACTGAAGAAATTATACAACCACATATATAATACTGGCGTATACCACAAAGAATGGTTGAAGAGTACCTTTACAAATTAGTAGCAGAATATAAGCTAATAAGCCTGATATGGCATGCGTTCAAGAATTTTCTGAAAACACTACTTTACCGTTTGTTTAGAAAATGCGAAAAAGATTTGGAAGACACTCTGTTTAGGTTTCGTAAGGCAATGGGTTTATTTGAATTTCAATTATTTCATCAAAATTGTAAATATGTGCGCAAAGATGTCTTCCTTAGATTTATAGATTACGCAAAAACCTTGGATCAACACCAAATATTCTAAAAACAATGAACACAAATGGAAACAATATTAGATGAATCGAAAGAGTATACTAGCATCAAACGAAAATGGTAAAATTTCGGTACAGGAAGTAGATTGGTCCAAAACCAATCGGGGAGTTGTTAAATTACCTTGAAGAAACACGCCGACATCCAGGCTGAGAAGAAAAAGAAGTAAGAAATGACTGGTGAGAATTTCTATGATAAAAATGTCGGAAATAATATTTATCTATTTTAATTAAATAATTATGTTATTCATCAATATCAAACAGGCACCTGAATTGGTCACTACATAAAAACATTTTTTATTTTGCATGCTGTTTGCTTATTCTATCTTAAATGTAACTTATAAGTATAACCTGTGAAGAGGGCGCTGGCAAAGTATCTCAGACACTGACGAGGATCGTTGAAATCCACCTATAGAGGTTCGTTTTTATTGGGACTAACAACCCCATCTCAATTGTGCAAATAAATCAATCATCGTCCACGGTGTTCTTGAGAGTCCATGTAGCAATCGGAAGAATAAGTAAAGATGCCAGCTTAAGACTTGTAATATTCATAAATCCTTCCTTTCTTGTGTTAATTTTGTTGTTAAAGTTTTTACTATTGCGACGACCCATTTACAACTTATTTTTACAACGTCTACAACCTTTGATTAGATTATTAATACGCGTTTCTTGCACTGCGTCCGCATCATTATATTTGTACATTGGTGTGCTTATTCCCAACTAATTTGTAGTTTGTATTTTGAGGTTTCATTTATTACAAGTTTTGTTTTCTGGGAATATTTACGATAAAGTACAATAAATCACAAAAAATAGGAATTATTTCAGAAAATAAATTTTATAAAAAGTTTATAAATAGTGACCCATTTAAATGTATGGAGTTAATGATTTATGACCAAAAGTAGAGAACTGGAAGCAAAATTAATAATGCACACTTGAACTTTTATCTAAATATTGTAAAAGGTTTAATTTGCCTTAAGTTTTAATATATTTTACTAAAATGTATAAAAAAATATATTAAAGGAAATAGAGCTTAAAATATGTATTGAAATTTTATTTTATTCGCAAAACACAAAGTTTTAAGCTTTATGCAAAAGCAATTTTGCTTAGGGATTTACAAGCGCTTTAATTATTCCGACAAAAGTTGAGATTTGTTAATTCATGAAGAAAAGTTCTGCAGAAATACGCAGATTAAAATATTATCCGGAAAGTTTCAAAAACATTGTACATCTAGGTTTTCATATATTTTTTTTATATTTTAGTATTTATTTATTATTATTTGCCAGAAATAAATCGAAAGTATCAAAATATTTGTCTTTACCCTAATTGATATTATTAATAAATAAATAATAAAAAATAAACCAACAAAATATAGCAAAATAATTAGAGTTTCTTAAATCAGCGGGTAAAGGAGGATTTAAAGCGAAAAAATAACAAAACATGTTACTAACAAAAGTGTTATTAGCAAATAAGTTACCAAAAATTTGGAAAAATC
This sequence comes from Gymnusa sp. GC000175, assembly GCA_030264735.1. NCBI lineage: Eukaryota > Metazoa > Arthropoda > Insecta > Coleoptera > Staphylinidae > Gymnusa > Gymnusa sp. GC000175. Next base: position 4,818 of record JARJDX010108485.1, on the reverse strand, counting down.
ACTGTACTTGACGACAGGGTACCGAAAGATAAATTTTTTAGGTAGAAACCTGGAGATAATTTTATTACTTTAAAACTGTGGAAATTAGTGGTAGTAGCAGCTTAACAATGTATTCGCCAGTCCCAGGCCTAGACAAAAAAGAGAGGGGTTGATGGGCAAGATTAAACTAAAGAATAAGTCAGTTAAGACCTCAAGAATAAAATAAAGGTGTGGTCACCACACGACTTTCATTTAAAACCAATCCGATACTTTTAATATAAACATAACTATATTTCATTTATTTGTGCAATTTGATGGGAATAAATTAAATAAAACGTTCCTTAGCAACTAATAAGGATCAGTTTTTAAAATTTTAAATTTTGCAAAAATGATAGGAACAAAATTTATTGCAAATTTAATTTTAGACACTTTTGGACACTTATGTTTTTTCCATAAACGTAATTGTTTTTAAAATATTTGCAAAAAAACGAAAAACCTAACCAACAAACTACCACTTCATGTTGGTGGATTTTGGCTTAAAGTCATTGAGACCACAAAATTTTTGTTAAAACCTTAATCATAAATTTCCAGACTGGTCAGTTTAGCCTTCTGGGCTATAGAGAGAACACAGACAGACACACAGACAGACACCACTTAGAAAACAACTTTTTCCGATTAAACGAAGTCGAAAACGGCAAAAATCTCCATTTCGAAAATTTTCGCGCTTACCTACTATACTTTTATTTACTTCGTAGTAAAATTAAAAGAAGAATCAATTATTTTTTACCTACAGAATTTAAAAGCCTCTACACGTAGAAAGAAGAAACGTTTGCCCGCGGTTCAACTGAGGTATTTGTTGAACACCAAACTGAAGTCTTTAAATAAACCAAACCAAATCAGACGTTTCTTTGACAGCTACTAAAAATATTACTACAAGATATGTGACATTGGTTACTTTTAAATTGGTATCTCAGGAAATAAAAACAAATTTTAATCCTAAAAAATATACAGGGTTTAATCACCGGTGATATCCTTAAACAGTTACCAAAAAAGTATGGTTATGTGTTCGTAGTTTTTTTAATGCAGTTTTTAGACTGATTTATGTTCAAGCCAGATTGATGTTGCTGGAAATAATCAAGTTGCGAAAATAAGGCAGCTAGAAAATGATTCAAAATCATACCTAATTTTAAAACTACTTAAAAAGGCTGTCAATTTGACTTTAGACAAAAGCACGGTACAAAAGATAAAGTGCATTGTATAACGGATGTTATTGAACGACCTCAAAGAAAAGAAAATTGGCTTAGCCATATATTTCAATTTACTTTTAATAAAGTATGGCACAAAGACCAAATCCATAAATTAAATTAAATTCCACCAAATCAATATGTAGGACATCATACATATCTGATAGGCTATGCGAGATAAAGAGATTGATATTCTAAGCATCAAAAAATGTTATTGGGTGAAGTGAAAAGAGTATATTAAAAACAAGAACATGACTAAATATAAACAGCACTATTGGCTTCTGGGAAAAAATTTTGACAGCAGAAGATTGAAGGGAAGCAAGCCTTTTAAATTATTATTAAAATGCAGCGCCATGCGTTGGGGTTGTTAAATTCGTATGCCTTCTCTGTTAGCTGCTTAACTATAAAAAAATTCTAAATCCCTGCTGCTATTCCCGCAGTGGTATTTCCTTGCTTAGAATTCCCCGCAAGAGCGACGTGAACACCTTTAGTGCAATATTTCAAAAGGTTGATGCCTCGGCAATTTTCAGGCTTTTTATTTCCCCCTTTTTTAAAGATTGGTTTCGTTAGGCTAGTCTTTTAGTTACTTGATATTCTTCCTTTAGTAATTATATTTTGGGAGAGCCTTGCTATTTGTGTAACCAGCGTCAATTGTGGATCTGTTTTTTCTAAATCCCTGCTGTTATTCCCGCAGTGGTATTTCCTTGCTTAGATTCCCAGCAATGCCGACTTCAACACCTGTAGTGCAATAATTCAAGGGGTGATGCCTTGGCAATTTTCAGGCTTTTTATTTCTCCCTTTTTTAAAGATTGGTGTCGTTATGCTAGTTTTCCAGCTACTTGGTATTCTTCCTTTAGTAATTATATTTTGGAAAAGCCTTTGTGTAACCACTTTAGCTCCTCCAAATTTTAACATCTTATTTGAGTTTCATCAGGTTTTAATACCTTTTAATTTTAATAGTGCCTTCCACATGCTCTTGTCTTACTTCTGTTGTGTTTTCCTTTATTACTCTTCATTACAGGATTATTTCATTATGTTGTTCTTTTTATATATGGTTGTAAAGTATTTTACATACTTTTCTATTAAAAATTTATTTGTCTGAACAGTATCCTTGATTTCTTGTTTCTTCTTAGTATTGCCGATATTTCCTTATGCGCGTGATTCAGATCTGTTAAGAAAAGCTACCAATATCCCTGCTTTATTCTGCTTGAACCTGCGTTCGATTTATTGCGTTGCTTAATGTACCTTAGTCCGCGTTGCTTCAGATTTGTTACTTAGGTAGTTTAGGTATGCATTGTTTTTGTCTTGTGTCAGTTCTTTTATTTCTGGTATAAACCATGTTTTATTCTTGCGGTTGATGTTGATTTTCCGTCGTCCTATGGCCTCATTTCCAGCGTCGACGATGTTTAGTTCCAATGTCTTCCATTGTTTCTCAATTGTTGAGTTTTGTTCAATTGGGCTTGTAACTATCTTTTAGGCTAGTCTACATGTACTTTTTCGCAAGTGATTGGACGGTAACTAATTGTTACGTAGATCGATTTTTGCCTAGTTAGGGTTGTGATTTTGGTTCTACGGCTATATGATCACTTCCTATGTTCACCGAGTATAGTGTATATCCTACATATCATATGCAGCCTTGTTCACACCACTGCTGGTGTTAAGCCTCTTCTCTGCATGTAATGCTGGCAACTTATATTACAGGTGGACCTTCAATTTAGCGTGGATTCCAAACCACTAGAGTTACATGATTTCTCATCCAACTCTAGACCAGAGAAGGTTTTAGCCGTGTAGGATATGGCTTGGGTAATTGCCCTTCTTCTTGTTCCTCATCAGAAGCGTATTTACATTCATTTTTTGGTGTACCACTCTTCAAGAGTCGTTTTCCACAGTTTTAATTTCGTCTACCCATCTGATGCGTGGTCTGCTCCTTCGTCTGGTATATTTATAGGGGCGCCATTAAAGGATGACCTTCTGTCTCCCCCACTTCTGGCCACATGTCCAGCGTATTTTCATTTAAGAGAAGCTGCATTGCACGTTGTGTTATGAAAATGTTTCACCAAATTCTTTGCTCCGCAGTACATCTCTGGCAAAATGCATGTGTTAAAATCATTGCTTTTAAGATAGATGGATATTTTTCTGTTTTGAAATATTTGTTTTAGCTTATTAAAAGCAGCCTATAATTGTTGAATCCTTCTCTTGACTTTGTATATCTCGTTCTCTTTTCCAAGGTATATGAATTTCTCTACTTTATGTATGTTGTTGTTGTTGTTCTTAATAGTGATGATATGGTCTTCTGCAGATATAACTTTTGATTTCCACCAATTAATTTTTAACCCAAACTTATGGAATTTCTCTTGAAACTCAATTAAAATATCCTTTAGATCATCTATGCCTTCTGCTACAGGAATTCTTCTTGCAACTCGATTAACATATCCTTTAGATCGTCTTTCTGTTCTGCTGTTATAGCTACGTCATTTGCACATCGTAAATTATTTAGGTTTTTACCATTTGATATTAATACCTGTATGCCAAAAGTCGAGTTTTGGAAAACGACGCTAGATAAAATGTTTCGGTGATGACATATCCCCTTGCCTTACTCATCTTTGTAGTTTTCCACGTTCTGTGTTTGCGTGAAGTCTGTAAGTCTGTGAGTAGCTGTAGGTTGGTTTGATATACCTATTATGATGGTGTATCTGTAATAAATCCTACTATTTATTTATGCCTGCATGACTGTCCATGTTTCAATAAAGTCAAATGCTTTTTAAAAATCTATGGTGTATTCGGTTGTCTTTTCCAGAAGAATTTTTATCATTAGAGGTAGTCAGCTGTACCGTACCCTTTTCTAAAGCCAGTATGTTCCACTGGTTTATAAATATCCAATTTCTTTGTAAATTTTAAATCATTTTAGTAAGTAATGTATACAAGCGTAACAGAAGACTTATAGGTCTGTAGTTATCCAACTTCTTGGTGTCCCTTTTTTATAGAGCAATACAACTAAAGTGTTTTTAACAATAGCTGAGCATGACTCATCGCATTTGATTAGTACAGGCGACATACTTTAAACTCTGCCTTTTCATTCTAACCTATATAAAATAGAAAGAAAATGATGTATTGTTTACATCATTTACGATTTCAGAAAACGATAAGTCATGAGTCACAATAGCTGATCATTGTTGAAAACACTTTAGTGCATTATTTCATGTTGTTTGGATTTTTGGTGGTTGTAGGCTATTATTCAGTAATTTAGTTATCATCAGTATCATCAGAATTATCATATCAGCAGTTATTTCATCTTCTCCTGGTGCTTTATTAGTTTCATTTTTGTTTATCTCAGGTAGTTTTTCTGACCCAAAGTTGATTACTTTACGGTCGTAAGGTTTATTTGGTACAATATTTAGTTTTTTTGATGCATAGAGGTTGACGTAACACTTACACAATTTTCAGCAAACTTTCTCTATTTGTAATCACTTCAACGGCCGGGTGTAATCATTTCACTGAATTGCCCTATTAGTTATTATATAATCGATCACTGACTGTTGGACTCTGGTATTCTGCCATTATAATTTGTATTTCATCGGTTGGTCTAAGAAGTTAT
>JARJDX010108482.1:0-13795 GCA_030264735.1 Gymnusa sp. GC000175 | reverse complement strand
CAGCCCTTAAATTTAGCCACCTAATTAGCCTTTAAACGTAAAATAGCAATTTGCGTTAATTTTCAAAATTTTAACCCCAATTTTTGTTTTTCTTTAAATATTCTTTGATATTATTAAATAACAGTTAATTCAGCTTTAAATGAATAACAATTTGATGTTTAAATGAAAAATTTCCATTTTTTTTTTAAAAGAGTCGAAAAATTTGTTTAATTTAGAATTAGTAAAAATAATGATTCTTGAAAAGCATGGCGTAGTAGTTATAGCCACCGATTTTAAAACCACCTGTACGTTTTGATGATGTTTCAAATCCCATATCGGCGATATTTGTTTTAAAATATAAGTAAATTTTCGTCGTCTCTAAATAGCGATAATTTTTATACTTTTTAACGAATTAATTAATACCAAATTGTTGTTGGTTATATAGCTTACGATAATAATAGTCTTACATAAAAGTCTGCCCAAGTGCGGGGTCTTGCCCCCTCCTGCATAAAATTCTGCCGACGCCCATGTGCGCTTCATCAGCCTTCTAAAAGAAAATTGTATATTCAATGTTGGTTGCTAAGTTACGTAACAAAAAAGTTTTAAAAATCATTTCAATGAATTTCACACAATTTTGCAAAAAAAAGAGCTAGTAAAGAACTGACAAAGATATTGGAAAAACATAAAAAGCATCTAATAGCTTATTCACAGAGCTTTCATTTGATATAATTTTATAAATTTTATTGCCTCTAGCGTTACTGGTACCTAAGTTACGTGAAAATAATTACTCGTAACTGCACTTCTTTGGTTGACAACCACACATACACCTGGTGTTGCCTTGGTTGCCTACCCTACATATATCTAATTTCTAACACTACCAACAGAATTTTCTCAAATATTTAAAGTCTTTCATCGAATCGTTGATGTAAACGACACCTTCGGGTTTTATAACCTTATAAAAATGAACTCTGTTCGTTCCATAATAAAAGTATACCATAATCAAGCATTAATAAATAATGTAGCAATTCGAAATTACGCTTTTAAAAGCGATTTAAAAATTAAATGGATACGGCCTGAAAAAATCCCCTGTTACAAACCTGAAAAGAGTGGAGATTTAAAACCAATGCCAAATGTAGATAAAACGCAATTTGCTTTAGATTTTAAACAAAGCAAAGAACTAGAAACAGCAAATGATTTGGTTAAGAAACTATTTTCATTAGAATTTCACCCGAGAAGAAAAACAACACAAGTTTACATAAGAGAAGTCGTTAATGAAGTTCACAGGCATCCCTTGGACAAGGGTTCGATAGAAAGCAAAATTGCTCGATGGACAGGTGCCATAAGAGCTCTACAAGAGCAAATGGAAGTATTTCCCCGCAACAAAAAAGTTAAAGTTAACCTAAAAGAATTGATTGATAAACGTAAAAAACATTTAAAGTATTTACGAAGATGGGATTATAAACGATTTGAATGGTTATTAGAAACTTTAAATGTAGTCTATAAACCCCCACCAAATGAGTTCCATTGGGTCACAAGAAGAGGATCCCTGGAAAAATTAACCAAAAAATATTGTGATGGCATTGTTGAAAAACAATTGAATGCCTATAGGCTTCAATTGGAACAAGAACAACCCGCATTTTTGGAAGAAAAAATTAGAACACTGGAATTCTTAAAGGATGAACAGAACGAATGTGGAGTTGAAGTTACAATCACGGAAGAGGATATTGACAAAGTTAAAGATCAACTGAAAAAATTATTGGAGAAAAGAGAAATGGCAGAGGAGTAAATTACTTAATAAAATTATAATTGAGTTATATTAAAAAATTTCACAAATTTTCTTAACATTTAATATCACGTTACCAGTCATCCTGTCTTAATTTATAAGTCCAATTATCACTTTTAATAACCTGCACTGCTGGTCCATAATATGGCATAACATAATTAGATCCATCCGCAGGACCGACGTATTGCGTAGCAATTAAAACTATATCAATAAGTTGTCCAATAAACATGAATCCCAAAGTGCAAAATTTAGCCAACCCAATGGCCGGGTATCCTAAATAAAACCTATCAGCTCCGAACATCCCTAAAAATACAGAGAGCAACATGGTAGTTTCAAACGAATAACCATTCGTCCATTTGCACGGCAATTCTCGATGAAATGATGAATTTTTCGTTTCAGAACAAATCAAGCCTTCCACTGCAACACACAACACTTTGGCTTTGTTGTTCTTTTGGCAATTTTTAAATTGCTGCGTTTTGGGGTCTACGGGATTAGTTTTGGGATCGGGACATAAAAATTGCCCCATTCTCAATGTGCTGCAGTCTACTTCGTAAGTTGGAAAGTCTTTTACACGCGAAACATCTTGAATTGTTCCTACACCATTTGTGTACAATACAAGGACTAAAGTTGAATACAGATAATACTTAAACATTTTTACTTTGTCACATTTTTTTTTTGAAAAATAATAATTAAGTTTGGATCTTAAAATTTGACAGTTTTAATACACATGAAGTTAGCTCCGTTTGCTTTCAATATTATGCGCCTTTCACAAATCGATTCTTTAAAATTTTATGAAATAAACATTTATTTAACATATACAACATTAATTTAAAAAACGCGAATAAAAATAAACTCTTATTTACAATATAACATGACTGATATATTTAAATATGGCGCATTAAAATTAAATGCGCGCGCATTACTACTCTATTCTAAACTCTTGGCATTTCTCAACGCTTTTAAGTTGAAGCCACAAAAGCTAGATGGCGCGTTCTGTTTGATTCTCGGTGATGTATTTGAGCTACTATACAGGGTGAAAAAAAAAGTGTAACGTTCCCGAAATTTATTTAATTGGTTTTTGAAAAAAACTTTAATCAACGCCTAATAAATTATTTTCTTCGTGGTCATCTTTATGTAAAGATTATTTTACTTTGTTTTAAATTCAGTTGCGGCACATTTTTATGTATTTTCCATTATATTTCTTAAGTTTGATAATTTATTTTGCAAAACTTTAATAAAACTATGAAACTCTGGATACTTATTTAATTCCCTATTATACTAAAATTGTAATTATTATTTATTTATTTATAATTTATAAATTACTAAAATCGTAACTTCCCCTTCTCCTTAAAAATAAACGGCACGGCGATAACCGTGGAGGTCGTTCCTTAAACGACTTATACAACTCGATTTCCTTTATTTAAATATGCTTTAAATTTTTTTTTAGACGCTCCGTTCGCCGCCGCGACGCCTTCAAAGTTTCAAAAACAAACGACGATATCTCCTAAACAGTAAATCGCATTTAAAAAGTTTCCTTGTAGAAATGAAAGATCGTCCCATGGTCTGTAAAAAAGTCTTATGGTTTAATTTTCTCCGGTAGTATACAAGGAGTCAAAAATGGCAAAAATAGTGAAAATGCAAAAATCGCCGTTAAAGTTGGGAAAAGAGCGATTGACGATATCTCCAAAACGGTAAGTCGGATCAAAAAAGTTTAGTAAACAATGAAGATCGTCCAAATTTCGTTAAAAAATACATTTGAATCGACGTTCCGCGGTCATAAAAAGGGGTAAAAAAAATTATTGAAGCTTTTTTGGTAAAAAACAGGTTTTTGGCTCTTTTGACTCCCGCAGAAACATATTTAAGATAATTCCCTTTGGGATGTTAAAGTACACGAAAAGTGCTATCTAATGCAGTTTAAAAAAATAAATCATGACGCTCCGTTTGGCGTCGCGACGCTATCAAAGTTAAAAAACAGGTTTGTGGCATATTTAAGAAAATTCCCTTGGGATTGGTAAAGTACGAGACAAGTGCTATCTGATGTAATTTTTAAAAAAAAAATTACTACGCTCCGTTTGGCGTCGCGACGCTATCAAAGTTGAAAAAACAAATGACGATAGCTCCGAGCTGGTAACTCGGATAAAAAAAAAATACTTTTTTGTAGACCTGTTAAAAATCTATAAAAATGTCCATTCATACGAAAACGTCAGACCGCGGAAAGTCAATTTTATTTGCTATTTTAGCGAATGTGTTGGGAGCGTTTTCGAATCTTGCGAAACTCACGACCGCGAGGATATCTGAAACTCGCGATGCAAAATTTTTTCTGACTCCATGGTACGATAGCCCCATGAGAGGGAGGTCATTTGCCACGTGGAAAAAACGGTACGGCGTCGAAACGCTTTTGAAATTTGGCATTTGACGCCGGATCTCGAGAATGGCGCCACCCAGCAGAATGCGGGAAACGGCATTCAATTGGGCTCTATATAAGTCACTGATGACAAAAAGTTTGTTTATTTATTTTAATAATTAGGGGTCAAAAAAAAATAGTTTTCATTATTTGGGCCCGTTTTCAGATGTCCAGGAAGGTTTAAATATCTTTCTTAGTTTTTGAGCTACGAAGTGCAGCTTTTGGCATATAATGAAGAAAGAACGTGCACAAAGGGCTGAGTGAGCACATTTTTAAATTTTGTCCTGGATTTCTAGTTATGATTTTTTAAAGTTTATAAATTTTTTTCGAGATTTTTAGACAATATAGAATAAGGGTTGCATGCCACTGCCTATTATTTTTCCAACTATAACTGCTATAATTCGACAGACGGAAGTCAATTTTACCGAAAAAATTCCGAAGACGCCTTTATTTTCAACCCCAAAATAATCTATTTTTACCCCCAAAAAATGAAACTTTTACAGCAGTTGTCCCTTCATTTTCTTACCGCAACCAGGGTTTTTCTTAAATATTTTTTTCTTCTTTATCATACGATTCCTCTTTTAATTCTCTTTCTTCCAATGTCCTCGCTTTTTTTTCATCACCCTTATTTCGTGCGATAAAAATTAAAGGTGAAAAAATTCGCGGTTTGCCCACATCCCTCGGAACGTTGAGTGTGTGACTAACTCTTTCTCGTTTCCCATATGACTCATTCTTTCGCACTTATGCAAATTTCATCATCCAAGCGTAGGTTATCGTATGTTAGAGGATAAATCAGGATTTTAAAATTAAAATTAAAAATTGCTTTCGAGACGTGAAAATCATCTCCGGTCGGCGTGAAAAAATTAAAATTTTCACAGAATGAACAAAATTTTTGTTCGCAGGAGGCTTCTCCGTCGCAATTTTCACCTGGGGGTGCAAAATTTTTTTAATCCCAGAGTTGACAACTCTATTTCTAAATACATAAATAAGGGTTAGCAACTATCGTTATCGCCTCGGTTCACAAACTACCGGCTCGAACAAAAATTATTGGTTCAATCGCCTCGGCCCATATACCGCCACCATGAAACCACCTTAAACAGGCCCGGATTAAATTTTTTTAAATTTATTTATACATGATTAGCCGAAGTTCGTTGGAAAACTATACATGGAGCAATAGATCTTTGTGTACACGTCATAAGTTCACTAGTTAAGCTACGACATCAGTTGGTGGGTTGACGCCTCTAAATCATATTTTCAATAAAGATCTAATGAAAGTTAAATAACTTTGCGATTATATTTCCTGTATAAATAATTCATATACATTAAGAGTAACACACATTTTTTTAACAATTTCTTAAATTAAAGATCAGAAACAACTCCCTCCACAAATATACCAGGAGCCAGTTGCAACTTTTCCTTATTATTTATATAATCCACAGATTTATGTTTTTTCAGGCTATTATTCCTGCTGTCAAAATCATTACAGTTTTCCATGCTTGTGGTAAAATTTTTATTTTGTCGATTTTTAAACGAAAACATTCTGAAATTTTCCACGTTTCGCTTAATAGATTCTCGATTGGTGTTCGTTTTCCTCAACATGGCTTGGAAATTAAAGGGAGGATCATCTTCTGAGGTGGAATTGCACTTGCCTAAATTCTGCAATTCTGTTATTGGGTTTACAGCGGGTGTAGGTTTGGCTTTTTGGGAGGAAACAGGTTTAATGTACTCGAAGTCTTTATTTGCAGGTTTTGATATGACATGATTATTATCGGGATAACCTTGTTTTGGTTTAGAAGTATTCGTTAAAGGAGGTGGAGGTGGATGAAATGTTTTATGTTTTTGAGACCTTTGATGATTATGATTCTTGCTATTAGTGTATTCGGGTTCGGGAATTACGCTTGATAATCGCCTGATTGGAATGTTGGGGTCTCTGTTATATGGCAAGTTTATTAAATATGAAGAAGAAGGTTGATGGGTGGCGCTTTGTAATTGTGTATGGTGAGCAAAAGGTTTAGATATGGAAACTTGTTCTTCTTTTTGAAGGGATGTAGTGATTTGGGATGAAACTGTATCTCTCCAACGAAATGGTGCATCCCATTCTTCTTCTTTCTCCATCGCTGCGCTAAAATAGATCAATTTAAGTTGTTACTACTAAAAATAAATTAGGGAAGTAATACCCAAGATTGGTTAATGGATCGCACATATAAGAAGTATCAAAAAACGGAATTTCATCCAAACGGAAAGGCAATTTGAGAACAGTTGGTTTATTTTCTCCTAGCCATGCATTGGGTTGTGCATGTTTATCAATTATATCCAAACCAATATTGTTATTAAACTTTTGTAAATTAAAAACTGTGTTTTGATTATATAAATGAACCTAAAAACTATTTTTAGATCAAGTAAAGAGATATTTACGATAAACCTTACTTGTTGTGAAAAGTTAAAGAGATCTTGATGTCTTGCAGCTCTATATTGTAAAAGGACTTGAAAAATGGATTTTGCTTTCCATTTCGTGCAATAAAATTTAATAAACTTACAAGTGTCAGCATCTAAAGTTTCAAAATCGTTACTAACTAAAGGCCCATACGCTTTTCTACTCGCTATTCCTCGATAAGCTACAAAAATATAGATACAAATATAATTTTATTCGTCTAGACTAACTTCGGAATCGTCTATTTCGTTGTCGACTTGTTCTTCGCCATCATCGACAACTAAAACAAACAATTTCGAAGTTAATAAAGGATACAAAGTGGTAGTTTGGTTTACCTTTTTGTAAGACTCTTGCTGCTTTATCCTCTTCTATTTCTTCTTCATTTAATATTCTCAGTACTAAAGATAAAATGTTAGTTAAAAATTTTCCTACTTAATTTTGGTCATACCTTTTGCTTTTGTCCCGTCCATTTTCTTTTTCATGTTTATCTTAGCCAAGAAGCCTCTCATCATCGATTGAATTTTTATAATTTTTTTCACTTGTGTTTCATAAAGTCTAAAAGTTGTGTTATTTAATTGCTTCAAAATTTAAATTATATATTGGGAGAATAAATTAGGGATGTCAAATATACTATGGGGGATGTATTGCACAGTTTACGATCCTGGATAGACGAAAAGTGTGGTGATGGCACTTTAAATTTCCTTTTATTATAAATGTTTTCTGTATAATTGATTTTACTTGTGGGTAGTTAATTTTACCTAATTCTTTTTCTTTACTAATTAGGCAGACATTATTTTTAGGTTATTATTTGGTAAATTTCATAATTAAACTTATTGGAAGATATGTATAGGTATTGTATGTACTTCTTTATTCTTTAATCTTTAATGGAAGATGATTATCTCTTAAGAGCTAATCCCGTTGCCCTCAAGTTTAAAATCCACAGCAGAATGGTCTTCCGATTTGAAATTTTTCCGATCAATGGCGTGATTTCGTCTTATCACAAAATCGCAGTTTTTCATAAACGCTTCGTCAGATATAAATTCTCACGCTGTTTGAGTATTCGTTTAGCCTGCAGAGAGGACACACGCACACGCACACACACACACAAACACACGCACACACACAAACACACGCACACACAAACATTATGTCAAAAACAGTCAATTCTTGTTCAAAAAACTTCAAAATCACGACATTCGATGAAACCAAAAATTTTTGCACAATTACTATACGTTCCCTTTTTGGAAAAGTAAAAAGTTAAAAATCAGGCTTTACAAAATGAATCAGTTAATATGAAATATATTTTACCTCGCCAAATATTCTTCATTGTAATATTTCAAAAACACTTTAGATTTTCCAATCATCCATCCCTCCATTTTCAAGCGCACCAAAAGTAACCGACAATTATCTTTAGATACCTCCACGTTTTCATCGAAATCAAAGGCCAGAAATTTGTATCTGAAATAAATAAAATTAATTTTTTGTTTAGAATTTTTTGGTGATGATAATACCGGCGTAAAAATTCGGAAAATGATATCCTGTGAGGAAAACCTTTCTGTCTTGCTTTAGCTGTGTCAACAATTGCCATGGCTCGTAACTGTTGCTTAACAATTTCAGGATGAAAACCTCTGGGTTGTCCTTCTAGATCGGATTTTACGCACCTAACAAAATGCGTGCCCCCGGCGCCTCCACCAACGGATAATTCTTTCAAGACGTCCAAACACAAAGAACGGAACGTTGACACGGTGGTACGCATTTTTTTAATTTGGGAAAACTGATGCTCAGATGAAGGCTGCAAGATAACATTCCAAAATCTAAACGGTAAATATAATTGTTGCTTACTTTATTTGAATTGTCATCATCGGATGAAGATGATCCAAACTTAAAACGATTTTTATTTCTTGCACTAACATCATCAAAGGATGTGTAGAGATTTCCAGTTCTTGTAAGTTTACTGGTAAACAAGGACTTGATAATTTTATTTTTGGAAAGTCTGATTGTTTCAATCACTTCTGGTGGGAGAAAATCCCTGTTTCTATCGGCCATTTCTCTTGCATTGTAAGTAACTTTTCCAGTATAATGCGCAACGGAAAATTCAAGGCCTTTTATAATTTGAATGTGGTCTTTTTCGGGAGTTTTTAAGTAATCTAGAAAAAATTGCGTTGTCAACATATAATAAACCCGTGGAAACACTGCAGAGACATCTAAGGGTGAAAAACGAAACTATAGACTATAGACTTGGCGAAACGAAGTGCATGAAGCCAGACAAAAAAATCCTGGAAGATAAAGAGAGAAGAAAAAGATTACCTATTATATACTCTCCACCATGACCCATGCGCGAAGCGTCATCTATTAAAGTTAAAACTCCATCAGGTTTATTCAAAATTTGATCCAAAGTGTTTTTATTATCATAGTAATAAAGAGGAGTATAAGGTACATCTTCCTCATTCATTTCTAACGCTTCCCAAGCAAACACTCGTTGCAAGAAGTGGTAATGAAGTTGTTCATTAAAACAGTTTATAAACAATTGCGTCAAATGGTTTTCTTTAAAACATTCGAACCCAAAAATGTCCAAAATTCTAACGGAGTATTTTTCACCGCTAAAATTAAAATTAAATAAAAGTTAAGTGCAACGTGCACGTTAAGTACTCACAAAATAGTTCTTCCATACGACAATTTGTGATTTATGGTGTTAATAACGTAATCAACCAGTCTGCTGTAGATTGTATTAGCAAAAACATCTCTAGCATCGCGTGCTTCATCACAATTATGTCTTCTTCTAACTGCCGTTCCCCTTTTTATAAGACAATAATTGGTTAAGGCCCAACACAATTTTTTGTCTTCTATATTCATTAAGGATGCAACTTTATTAGCAATATCTTCGTTTTCAATTTCTGCTACTCCTTGTTCCGATTCTCGAAACCGCACGTCGCCTATATTCAGCACAGCTGCCAAAAGCTTCCAAATCATTTCGATCTGCTCTTTGGAAAATTCGAATATTTTGAATATTTCCTGCAACTTTTCAAACTTTTTGACATTTTGTTGAGGGTTATCTCGCGGACGAGTTTTGGATGTGGTTTGATCAGGAATTCTTAAATATCTGTACTTTCTTCCAGGACACAAGTGGTACTCGTCCAATTTTTCGGAAGCTGCAATTCCGTCGTAGAAATAATACAGGATGTGATAATTGGATTGCGACCTGCGTCAAAAGTAATAATTTAGAAAATAAAATTAGAAAATACGAGTTATCCTACATGTCAATGCTTGAAACTCTCCATTTTTCCAATTGGTACATATTAAATATAGCACCAGAGACTTTTCCAGTTGTTCCAAACGTCAACTCAGTTTTTAGAACGCATCTTGTTGAATAATCATTAAACGGAGTTGATGCATGCGAAAAAGCATGGATTAACTTTACTGCATCTTTGATTCTTCCGCTATTAATATTTGTGTTATGACTAAGATAAAGAAGATGATCCAAAAGGTGGAGATAATTCGTGGTTTTACCAGAACCACTTTCACCGCCAAGCACGATGTTTTGTGGTATGATGTGGTGCATTGCATCTTGATATGCGCCATCAGCAATTGCGTAGATGTGTGGAGCGTTATCAGATCGTGATTTGCAATTGTATTTTTGATGATACTAAACAAAATTTTTATGAATTTTGGTCGTATAGTGCGGAAGAAGTCAGAAAAAAGTGATAACTACGTGATCTCGTAGTTAGGCCACCCAACTAACACCAGTTGGCAAGACTGTTAATTCAACCGTTGGCGCCACAATAAAATTTGAAAAACAAATAAAATGAACAACACACAAGCTTCCATTATCAGTCACAAAAACCACCCTGTAATTGCACATAATCAAAATTGAAATACCAAATGTCGTTTGGGTTGCCTATTTACGCGTTCACGTGGTTATTAACCTTTTAAGATGACTCGTTATTTATTTACCGCGTCTCCATAAACTTCTTGTTTCGCATTAGGATTAAGGATAAGGAGAATATCTCCTATAAAAGTTTGAAAATTGCCTTGCTTCATTCGAGATTGTAATTCGTGCAGAATTGAGTCTTCGGTGATTTTTTCAAGAGCTGCCAAATCCTCAACATACATCTTTTCCATGGTTTCTTCTCTACTTTGTTTTATGTAGTTGGTAATAACTAATGATTCGGAGATTGGTATGATGCTTTTCATTGTTTTGGGGTTATCGTGTAAAAGAGCTTTAAGTTCTTGCGACAACTTAAAATAGAGTTGATAATTTTTGAAATCTATTTGGGGGTTGTTACTGCACTTACATGATAATTATTTTCAGGTACTTCAGCAAGAAAAGGATGTTCTAAAACTTCCATAATATACGGTCTATGCTCGGGGTTTTTTATCAAACACCTAAAAACAAAAATAAATAAATTGGAAAACAATAAAAACCATCAGTAGGCAGGATATGGGAGTTCTAAGCCAAAATTAACATAGAGCTCTAAATTTACATTTCGCCCCCTTAATACGGTCCTGTCATATAGCCCAAATTTTAAGTCCCTTATATTTCTCCACCTCCTTAATACGGTCCTGATATATGGGTTAAAATTTTAGACTCTTCATATTTCCCATCACTCAGAGGTTGGTGTTGAGGGTTGGTATTAGGGGTTGTTATTAGAGGTTGGTATTAGGGATGGAAAATATAATGGGAATAGATGTGCCTAAAATTTAAAACCGTATGTCAGAATCGTATTGAGGGGGTGGGAAAACATAAGTCGCCATAAATTTGGGCTTATACGTCAGGACCGTATTAAGGGGGCAAAACTTTATTTGGACCCCGATGTTATTTCTTATGTGATTTTGGCTTAGAACTTCCATAGTCTATCTGCCACTATCAAAAATTTAAAGTTACTGTGAAATTATTTTATTATGTGAGTTGGCAAAAATCGTATGAGATGGAAAGCCAAGGACCAGTCATCACATTATTTTTTACTTACTCATTTATGAAATCGTTAAAATGTTCTGACCAATTAGCAGGTCTATATAAAGTTGGTGGAGGGTTTCTAACGATTTGAAACATGGCTCTGGTTGGATGCATATCTTGGAAAGGAGCTTTTCCATCGCCCAGTTCAATGGCTGTTATTCCCAGAGCCCAAACGTCGGCTCTATTTCCGTATCCACTTTCTTCTTCTTCAGGGCTGCTAATCACCACTTCGGGCGCCATCCAACAAGGGGATCCAATGCAGGAGTCACTTTTACCTAAACAAATATAATTTTTTTAAAAATTGCATGTAAAATAATTAACAATAAATATAATGGGTTAAGTACAAGTTTTCCCAAACGTTAAACCCATTTGAGTCATATTTGGATTTTTTTGAATTTAAGTCATATAAGAAAGGCCAAAAGTCAAAGTGTCGAATAGTAGTTATCGATTGTTTTGGATTTTTTTTTGAATTTAAGTCGTACAAGGTGGGCCAAATGTCAAAGTGTCAAATAGTAGTTATCAATTGTTTTGGATAAGTGTCGAAGTGCAAGTTCGACTTGGAGGACCAGAAGCCTTACCATCTAAGTGTTTTTGACTTTTTGACTTGTAACCTAAGTTGTAACAAAATATTTTTGTTACGCCTCTGTCAACATTTTATTGCGTCGCTGTTCTTTTACAAAATTCGCGTTAGCGTAGCACTTTCGATCAGCATTTACGTGGAAAATGTCGTTCTCCCCCCACCAGCCTCTAAAAGAGAAGGGTTAAATAATTGTCTGCGTTCGTGAAGGTCACACGTGTTTTTTTAACAATTTTTGATAAGTTAGCTGAGTGTACCCTGGTTTGATGGATTGGGCATATTTAAAAAACTTCAACACGAATTAACCTTTATTTAACCGTTTGCTAGGTGATAAAAATTAAACACTTTTCCAGCAGCCCAATGCTGGAAAAGTGTTTAATTTTCACTTTTTTGTTAAAAATTTTAGTGCTTCCCAATGTAGGAGGCATTTTAAATTTCCTTTATTCTCTTTTATTAAATGTTTTATGTGAAATTATCTGTACTGTGGGTTAATCACAATTATTTTTTTTCTTACTAATTAGACAGACGTATTTTTAGGTTATACAACACAACTTTTTACTCTAAATTGGTATCGTTGATTACTAAAAGACAATTACTGATTTAGAATCTTGTGTAAGAATCTGATATTCTGATTTATTGAGTGGTTGGTAATTAATCGCAATTAATTTTTTCCTTACTAATGAGACAGACGTATATTTAGGTTATAACAACACAACTTTTTACTCCAAAATATCGTTGATTACTAAAAGACAAATACCTATTTAGAGTCTTGTGTAAGATTTTGATATTCTGCTTTATTGAGTGGTAGGCTACGTTTTTCTATCGCTATTTACTTGATCTGTTAGTCATGGTGGTAGTCAGACGTCTTATAAATTCCTATATTATAGATAAAGTATTGTAATAGTAAAAAAAAGTTGAGATTTTGGTGACAATACACCTTTTAGGGTCCCCTGAACAAAATTTTACATTTTAAGAATTCATTGTATCATAAAGCCAGGTGGTGACCACATCAAATTTTTTTCTCATTTTTAAAAAACAATTTTCTTGATTGTTTTTCTGCATTTACGTCCTCACCTACACCGATGCACTTACTTACTAAGCAATATATACTTTTGGAAAAAATTACAAAAACACTTCTCTTTTACATAGGTTGCTTGATTTATTGAATATCTGCAGCAAATAACTTTATGTACTTTTTCATGTAGTTAAGTAATAATAAAAGAAAGGATGGTAATCTATTAAAAAAAATATTTGGATTTGTAAATCTAAAAAAAACACATCTGATGATACACAAAAATAATCAATACAAGTTTAAATATGTCGTGAGTTATTGTGTGGGTGTAATTAAAATTATTATTATTATTAAATGTTTTAATATGTGTCAAAATTATGTCAGTCAGTTACATTTACAAAAATTCAATTTCGTTAAAAAATCAGTAAAGATTGCGAAAAAAATGTAATTAAGAAGTATTGTCGTACAATATGGAACGACGAAGTACTATATTACGAAATTGCTCAAGAAAATGAAAATAATTGCACTGGATGTTTAGATTATGTAAATAATAAATATAAATTAACGTAAATTAGATATTTAACACCATACCTGCGCACAGACATCTGAATGTCTCTGCAGGATACAATTGTATTCAATTAATTTGTATATGATT
>JARJDX010108456.1:0-10675 GCA_030264735.1 Gymnusa sp. GC000175 | reverse complement strand
TCTCGAAGGGATAATTTTCACAACATTTCGAAAACACCCCGTACACGTTTAAAAAATTTAAAAATATAGTTGACTTCCCAGGGTCTGACGATTTCGTGTAAATTGGCATTTATGTAGATATTTAGACGGCCTGCAAACACGTTTTTAATTTTTTTTTTTTGATTGGAGTTACCGTTTCGGTGATATCGTCGTTTGTTTTTTCAACTCGCCGCGACGCCAAACGGAGGGTTGTAATTTATTTTTGAAAAAAGCGTCGTATAGCACTTATCAAGAACTTTAATTTCCCAAAAGGAATTTCTTTAAATATATTTCTGCGGGGGTCAAAAGGGTCAAAAACCTGTTTTTTGACAAAAAAATTTCAATAATTTTTTTAGCCCTTTTTTATTACTGTGGATTGTCGAATCAAATGTATTATTTATAGATTTTTAAAAGATCTTTAATTTGTACAAGTAAATTTTTTTGATCAGAGTTACTGTTGTTGAGATATTGTTAATAGTTCATTTAATTTTTTTCAACTTTGAGAGCGTCGTGATGCTAAACCAAACGTCGAAAAATATTTTTGAAAATAGCTTCGGATAGCACCAAGAAAGTACTTTAATTCCTTGAAAGGAAGTTTTCCGAAATAATTTTTTGCGGTGGCGAAAAAAGCCGAAAACCCGATTTTAGCATTTTTACCTTTTTTGCCCCTTTTAACCCCCTGTATATTATCGAAGAATGTGGAACCATAAGATTTTTTTAAAGACCCATCGACGACATTTAACTTTTTCGATCCGATTTACCGTTTCGGAGATATCGTCGTTTGTTTTTTCAATTTTGAAGGCGTCGCGACGCCGAACGAAGCTCTTAACATTTTTTCAATGGCATATCCAAGTAGGGAGTTGTTTAAGTGACCGAAAGATAGACCTCTACGGCTATCACCGTGTCGGTCAAAGACGTTAGTATTGTTAGTTGTATTTTTCTAAGGAGAAGGGGAAGTTACGGTTTTAGTATAATAGGGAATAGGGAATGAGTTGTTGATAATTATTTTTTTTTTAATTTATTCAAATCAATACAAATATAGATTTATACATCTACTGCAGGAGGTAAAGTTATAACTTGTATGTTGTCCTGAAAATTATGAGAATTAAGTTTTATCTTTAATATAAAACTTAACAAAAATTAAAAATTAAATTCTTTTAGATAAAGTTAGAAAAAAGAAGTTATTTACATTAATTCTTTATTATTTAGAGTAAAGAAAGAATAATCTTAAGATTGTAAAGTTTGATGAAAAAATGTTTATTCAGTAAAATATGTTAAAGAAATGTAATAATAAAGGTAAAAAAATATGAGTTTGGGGTAGAAAAGCTTCAAAAACCTCGTTGCAGGTAAAATAAAGTACGTAAATGTGTAACTAACGATCCCTGAAGGAATGAAAAAACGAAGGTCCTTATAAAAAGAAAGAATAACCAGGATGTGAATTAAATGAGAAAAACCAAGCAAGGAATTTGACAAAATATATTTTTTTAACCAAGCTCTAAAAATTAAAAATAAATTTTTTTAATTAAAAATAGAAAGACAACTAAAATCCATTATTTGAATAAAATTACTTTTTTAAGTATTACATTCTGCTATAACGCACCGTCAACTTTGTCCAATTAGACGCGCCTCTAGAGTAAATCTTCAGTCGCGACTCTCCAAGAAGTTATGGGAGATTTTTTGGGGGTTGCCAAATTCCAAAGTATTATAAGAGGACCAAAATAAGGCTAAATTGAAATTTTTTAAACATCAACAAGATTGTTTTAGATGGACAATTATAGATGACGATATTGATGATTTAAAAAAATCTTTTGTTTGCGCCCCATTGATTAAGAGTAACAAGCTCTCACACTTATCATCATATATACATTACAAGGCAGCAATAGCTCAATAGGTCGACAGTCAGATAGTGTTAATAAAATAAAAGTCTTCGTCCGGATTTGCGGTGTTACCACATTAAAATGTTTGAGAATCACTGCTATAAAAGGTATATCGCGAAAGTTCGTATTTCCAAGATGTATAATATCTTTTTGTGGATTTGAATTTGCAGGGAGATCAAAGTACATAAGCTTTATTAGGCCCTTTATACCCCCTCCAATGAGGTCCTTTGCCCAAGGTGTATCTACACATCCAGCCATTCTAGGTGGCGGAAGACGACTAGCAACATGGATCTTTTAAATAGACGAGAGCCGAACAGCTGTGATAGTACCGTATTCCATGCGTACCTAATGTAGTTGGGATCTGTATTTCAACTCTACAATTGTTACTATTAACACTAAAGATGGTTTGATAAAATTTCCAACACAGAGTATGCGCATACGAATTAAAACAAAATTTAAAAATAAATCACTTAAAAAAGCGACCTAAAAAGATTTAATAAACATTTTACTCCAATTTTTATAACATTTATTACATAGTAAAAAATATTAATTTGTAACATAAGTGCGAAGCTGTAAAATAAATTTCCACCAAAATCTTTCCATAACATCCAATAAATTACACACATTTTCTATCAAGGAAATAAATATTAAAATTTTCTGCATAATTTACGCATTTTCCAAGTGTTTGCCCCTAAAGAAAATAGCAAAGCAGGTGTGAAATTGAGCAATAAATATTTTTATAAAACGTTTGGTAACATAAATAAATTCATCGATGGTATTTCCAATGGGAAATTGGTTTATACATATTTGATTTCCTTTCATTTCACATAAAACGCTCGAATTTATTTTCCGACGAATGACGTTTTAAACTTGTTAAAGCCCTCGACAATTAACAAATCGAATTTCACGGATAAATGAAATCAGCACAAAGCACCAATCAACTACGTGTCCGTCCACACATTTAATTTTATACATCGAGAAGACAATCAACAAAATTCAAGATTTTTTTTTCAAATGCTTGCAACAGAAATAAAAGTGTTTTACTTGTTAATTTTTACTTTTTCGTTGGAAATTCGTTTTATCCTTAACTGGTTATTGATTTACTAAGGCCTTTTTGCTCTCTGAATGTCGGTATATGTATGAGCGAGTGTTCGTTTGTGTCAGAAGTTCTATTGTATATTCTAGAATCTATATAGACTTTACAGCAGTGTTTTTCCTACTGAAGATGTAATCTTGAGCTTGTACTAGAAACTCATTAAGATTGATTAATAATCACGTGACCTCGTAAATAGGCAGCCCAAACGACATTTGATATTTTAATGCTGGCAATCCTGTGCAATTAATAAGATGTTTAAATTTTTCTATTATTGTCGTTCGTTGTAACTCACAGTAAAAGTTTATTTGTATTTGTGTTTTTTTTTAATTTAAAACTCCTACATGTAATTGATAAAATAATAAACAATAAAAGACAAGATAAATTTTACGGTTTTCCATTTCAACAAGTGAGTCTTTATACTTTATAGTAAATTTTCCAAATGACCACTATTATTTTTTAAACATAAACTAACTCGTTTTTTTATATTTTTGAAGATTCTCTGCAATTCCTCCTTATTTATGCTGCCTATGTCTTGATTAAAAGCTTCGTCTAGTTCTTTAATAGTGTGGATATATTTTTGAAGACGTTAGTTTTCAAACGTGCAAATAGATAAAAATCTAATATTGTTAGATTATGGCTTTTTAAAGAAAATAATCCTTGGGAAATAAGACGATCTCCAAAAATGTTTTCTTAAATATCCAAGGGTCTCACATGCAGTATGAGCTGTTGGAAGAATCCCTTTTGTAACTCGTTATCGTGCAACTATTAAATAAATGGCTGCGAAATGATTTTGCGATATCTCTCACCAATAATTGTGGTATGAAAAAATATTGGGCCAATAATACGCCTTCCCGGCGCAGCCACCCAAACTCCAATTTTGTTTGGGTGTAAACTAGTTTCAAGAAAATTATCCAGATTTTCTGTGGCCCATAGTTTTGACAATTGACATATCCTGACAAATGGAACTGCGTTACATTAGATTTATGGGTTATCAATATTTAAATTTTACATGAACCATGGCCAATATTGCGCTACCTTGTAAGGGTGCATTTTTAGCTTTTTTTGACTGCTTTTTGGTAAGTTCCATAAGAATACCTATATGAATAAAAATAATTATTTAGACTAAGTAAACAGAAGCGTTAAAATTAATATGCGATATGACACACTAACACTCATACCAGTTTACGCAGGCAGTTTTGCGATGGATTTTTTGAGTTTTAACATTTTCTACTTCCTTTGGTAAGAGGCTAGGTACACTTGTTGACTTTTTTTACAAATGCAATACTTATTTTTAAAGCAATGAAGAAGATTTTGTTTGTGCTGTACAAATATCTCATGATGTACATTAAAATTTGGGAAAGCTTCAGCAATCTGCTTAATGCAAGATTGCAAGGAGTATGTTCACGAACCATCTGCATTTTGCTTGCCACTTTGAAAATAAGCCATAAGAATAAATGCGTCTGGTTCACTTGTAACTGGCATGCCTCTTATAATCCAAAGTAAGAGGTTATGTCATCCTTTTTTTAACTGTGAGTAAAACTTACTATCAAATACCTTAATGGATACTTTGATTAGCTCTAAAAAGTATTTGTTTTCTTTAAACGAAAATATTCGTTTGTACAGGTGAACACAAATGAACCTTTACTGTCAGTCACGACGAACGCCAATGATTAAAATATCCAAGCATCTGATTAATTGCACAGGAATACCAGCGTTAAAATATTAAATGCCATTTGGGCTACCTACCTACGCAGTCACGTTGGTATTAATTAATCTCGATGGGTCTGTAAGACTCGTAGCTTTTACCAAAAATAACATTTTTCCAAAAAAAGTTAAATCAATGGAAATGTAAATAAACAAAAACGCTAAATAAAAAATTAATAAATGCTTTAATTTCTTACTTGTTGATATTGTTCTGAATTAAAATTAATTTTTCAACACTCACATTCCATCCCCCTCACCTGTAGGGTAGAAAAGTTTAAAAACCACTGCCCTAGAAAATCCTCTTTAAGTGTCATTAATTTTTACCCCAATGACCTATTTAACGGGATAAATAAATTTGTAATTTTTTTATAATTTATTTTGTTAGATGTGGCTTGTCCCAATTTCTTAACATATTTATTTACAATTTTATATTCATTACTTAACAAGTAGCTCCCAAACTACCAATCCCTTTGAAATGAACTCGAGTCTTTAAAACTTACATTTCTAAGCAGAAATTATATAATCTCCAGACGAGGGGTCGGCAATGCGGTGCACTCGCACTGCATTTTATGCGCACCCAATAAACTCAAAAAACATCTAGAAAATTGCAATCTTCAATGCATTAAAAATATGGGAATTTTTTGCAAGAGTCTTAGCCCTTCTTTCAACAGAAAGTTGCTGGATACTATTCTAGACCAGCGTTTCTCAACACATGGGTCGCATTAAATTTTTAATGGGTCGTGAAAGTGTAAAAAAATGTTCAAAAATGTCAAAAATATGCCCTAAAATGGTAAATTGAAATATTCAAAAATGTCAAAAATTTACTTAAATATTCTTCTTCTTCTTTTGTGGCACTACAGACCCCAGTGGTCCTTGGCCTCCTCGACAATTTGCCTTCATCTTTGTCTGTCTCGTGCAACTCGTTCCGCCTGGTGCACCCGCAGCTCCCGCAGATTTTCGTGGACCTTATCCTGCCATCTACCTTTTGGCCTTCCTGCCGGTCTTCTTCCAACCGGTCGCCCTATAAGAAATCTTTTTGGAGCTCTCGTATCTTGCATCCTTATGGGATGGCCATACCATCTCAATCGCTGAATTTTTATAAACGATGCCAGCTCCGGTTCTTTGTAGAGTGTAGTGTTTT
Organism: Gymnusa sp. GC000175; assembly: GCA_030264735.1. Classification (NCBI taxonomy): domain Eukaryota; kingdom Metazoa; phylum Arthropoda; class Insecta; order Coleoptera; family Staphylinidae; genus Gymnusa; species Gymnusa sp. GC000175. The sequence continues at coordinate 4,839 of JARJDX010108456.1, read as the reverse complement.
ATACACCTGGCACTTCGATGACCTAGGTACTCTATTTGAGTTTAAGACCTTGGATAACGAAAACATGGCCCTTATTCCTGCTGCTATTCTTCTCCTAATTTTCTCCTCCTCGTTGTGCTTGTTGTTAATGCTCGATCCGAGGTAGGTGAAGTAATTACAGATTTCGAAGGAGTACTGTTTCACTATCAAGGCTACTCTGGGCGCAGGGTTTTCTGTCCTTGCCACTACCATTGCTTTAGTTTTGTCCTCGTTGATGTGGAGCCCGATGGTTTTGCCGCCCTTTTAATGTTTAGAAAGGTTGTTTTCATATCATTGCGAGTTCTGCCTATGATCCCGATGTCGTCCTTATATTTGCTTTATAATGGAAAAATTCATGTTTAAATGTTAAAAATACGTTCGTAAATGGTAAATATTCTTTAGGAAATGGGAAAAAGCTTTCAAAATCAGAAAAAAAATGTTTAGGAATATCAAAAATTCCTAGAAAATATAAAAAACTTTTAGAAAATGTCGAAAATTTACAAGAGAATATTAAAGTTTGTTTAAAAATGTCAAAAATTCTTTCAAAACTAAAAGAAAAAAGAACATGTCTTAATTCTTTAAAAAAAATTTCAAATACTATTAAAAAAGGCAAAAATTTGATTGAAAATATGATCGTATATGCCAAAAATCGTTTAAAAATACAAACCTACATTTATTTAAGTAATAAAACATGTCAAAACTGGATCGAAATTGCTAAAAATATTAGTTAAAATGGCAAAATACGCTCTATAATGTCAAAATTTTAAAAAACTATCAAATTTCGCTAGAAAATGTCATAGTTTGTTCAAAAATGTCAACAAATTACTGTAAATTAGAAAAAGTCATTAAGAAAGATAAATAATTCGTTATAATATGATAAAATTTGTTAGAAAACTGCAAAAACTCGTTCAAAGAATTTTTATTTCGCTGAAACACACTAAAATTATTGAAAAACATAAAAAATATGCTCGAAAATGACAAAAAACATTTTCAAGCGTTAAAAAATTGCTACAAAATGTAAAAATTGCGCTGGAATGAGGTAAAAATACGTTCGAAAATGGCAAAAATTTATTTGAAATATCAAAAATTGGTTATAAAATGTTTTCTAAAATATTAAAAATTTGCTTCAAAATATAAAAAATTCTTAAATAACAAATATAAGCTGGAAAATGTTTATGTTTATTTATGATTATGTCAAAATTTATTTAAAAATGCTTAAAGATTTTAAATATTTTGGAAATGCAAAAATACACACGAAAATGACAAAAATTATTTAGAAAACTTTCAAATATGGCTAGAAAATTGCAAAATTTTGTTTAAAAATGTCTAAAGATTGCTACAAAATAATAAAATTTATTTAAAAATGGTAAAAATACACCCAAACTAAGTAAAATACATTCTAATACACAAAATATTAATTTATAAATGCAAAAACGTCAAAAATTCCTTCGAAAATATACAAATTAGTCCGAAAATGTTAAAAATTTGCTAAAAATTGTCAAGTGTTGTTCAAAAATATCAGTTTTTGCTCAAAATATTCTAAAATTTCTCTAAAAATGTTAATATCTGTTCAAAAGTTTTAAGATGGGCGCAAATGACAAAATTAAGTTTAAAAATATTAGAGTTTAATAAAAAATGTCAAAAAATTCGCTTCAAAGTGTCAAAATTCATTTTGAAATTTCAAAAATACGTTCTTAAATGCCAAAAATATGTTTGAACATGGCAGTTTGAATTAAAAAATGTATAAAATTAGTTATAAAATGTTAAAAATTGATAGAAATGTCAATATATGTTTAAAAGTGTCAAAATTAGGTTTGAAAATAGCAAAAATATTAAAATGGGCACAAATGTCATCTATTTAAAAATCACAAAAAGGTAAAATTTATTTAATAATCGAAAGCGAGATTTTTTTTTAATATTAAAAATTTTCAAAAAATCTCTAAATTAGTTGGAATACATCAAAATATGCTCGAAAATAGCAAAGTTTGAAAATGTCAGAAATATTTTTGATTCTTTACTCGCCATTTTTCATTGGGAAAAAAATTATTGACACTAAAGAAACTGTGGGCGACAGGGACAAACCTTAAAACCTAACCGATAAATTGCAAAAACCACCAATTTTTTGTTGGTGTTAAAACAAAAATCGTAATTGAAAGTAGTATGATTACCATACCTTTTTTTTATTTTATTTTTCAAAGAAATATGTTGGGTCGCGCAGCAAAAAGGTTGAGAAACGCTGCTCCAGACCATAAAGCAGTTTCATAACTCGGTTGCAAGCCAAAAGAAGTTATAGATAAATATTTTTCTTTCAAAATTTGTTAATATTATTTAAAAAAAAATACACCTAAACCATAGCTCGAGGCTAGACTCTAAAATAGAGATTTCTAAGAGGTGGGTCGCCAGTAATATAGGTTTATTAAAATTCATATTTGTTTATATTTAAAAGAACAATACAAAAATGTCATTAATTTTAGTTTTTAAACAAATGATGGTCTATTATTAAATTAATTTATTTATAAGCTATAAATTATTTAAAATATTAGCTAATTAAATTAATAAATTGTTAATTTTAAAACAAATGAAATAATTAAATCTTGTTATTAATTAAATGTGTCCATGAATTTTAATAAAACCATCACACAATTGCGTCGTGTGTTACACAATACCCCTTTGTGCTGAGAGCCTCCCAATCCACTTCTGCTGATGCTTCAAATTTACGAGGAGATTATTACGCCCTTCAGAAATAATCATCAATTTTCTGCAATTACTGCACATTCCTAAACTAACGATGTCATTTTTTTTCTTTTGCAGGGAACGTCCGCAGCGAGACCGATGGCGATTTAAGGAGCAGGAGCCGAAATAACAGAAGGGACGATCCCAGAAGGCACACACTCGCTGGAGAACAGTACGGGGTCATGTCGGGTCAAGGGGGACCACTGTCACGAACCATGGACCTTGAGGTACGACAAATTATTTAATTGTGTTCGAATAATTTAACCCTTTGTTACAACCCCTCAGTGTGAATTATTTAACGAGGACGGATTTAATCTTTAATTATGTTAATTGCAACCCCACTTGGCATTTTCATTACCATAAAATTAATATTTTGCTAATTAATTATTTAATGAATTAATTATATAACTTATTAAAATGATTTATTGTAGTGGTTCGGAAGTCCACTTAAAAGTCGGGGATTCCGTGTGTAACGTAACACCTGTCTTGTTATTTACGTTAAGGGCGTAAAAATTACACAAAAAGTAAAATGTATACCCGAAAACGAGGACACTTGCTTAAAAACGAGATGACACATACATAAGGGCGCTGTAAAAATAATATACCGAGTGTACCATTTTAAAAGATCCTTTCAATTTGTGCTCTAAACTAAAGAATGTTAAAAAAATGCAAATAACTCGTAGTCGTATTTAATAACCTCTTTAATGTACTCTTCTAAAATAATAAAATAGCCTTTGCCAGAAATTGAACTGACAACTACGATATTGTTAGATTAAGGGTAAGATAACGTAGCTAGCTGTTTTTAACTTTATTTAAATATATTTTGTATTTAAATTTTTTACTTAACTATGTTTTAAAATTTAAATTTTCCACGTTTAGCCTACCAATCAGATTGCATATTTTCAGAAAATTTGATTGGTAGGTAACATTCTTTGTATGTATCGATTTAGTAACCAAACACAGCGCATATAATCAGCTATAAGAAGTTCATTACAGCGTATTATAGAATATAGATTTTGTATTACAATAGAATAGGAAGCGGAAAGCTGCCTTGTAAAGGATCATTTATATAATGATGATGATGATGATGATAATGGCGTTGATGATGTGACAGGTTTTTGTGTTTATCTAATTTGTTATAGCGACTAATTTTATGCAAATGTACATTGAAAATTGTAAACCAATTTTATAATTACTTCTACATACTCCTACGTTAAAAATTAGTTAAACTGTAGAAATTTGACTATAAATTGAATGTGCAATATTATAAAAGAAAATATAAAAAAACGGAACGTAAAACGATGTCAATATTTTAGAAAAATATAAAAATCAAAAATTAAAATCTCATTAATAACACAAAAAATAAATTACCATATTTTCCACTACATTCTCACATTCTATGCTTTTACATGAAACTGTTCAGAAATATACTAGGTGTTTCAACTAAAATTTGACAGGCTTTTTTCTCAAATTTTAAAAAATTGCTAAAACACGTCAATTTTAGTTTTTAGGAAGACAACACTTACTTACTTACTTTTACCTTTAAACCTCTAGCACCCTGAGCCACGCCCCCAATAATTTTAAGTGGGAAAGGGGTTCAAGTGACACATTAAATAGAAGCTCTTTATATTCACTACACAGATATGCATTTTAATTTAATTATTCATCGATTCGTTTTTAAAAGCACCGCTTAGACTTCTATAAACAAACAATGCAATTTAACGAATTATTGCTTATTTATTAATATTATTATTATTATTATTATTTTCTTTCTTCATTTTTTCGACTTTTGGTCGAAGCGTAACCGGGACTCAACAAGAGTCCTAAGGATATTTTTATTTATTATGTGGTCTAGGTTAGGACCTTTCTTAGGATATGGGCGGATCCTAGTAGCGCGATTTTCTGCGTCCCATAGGCACTCGGTTTTCCTGGGATCTCCTCCAGGTGCTTATGGAAACCTTTTTTGATTTATCCCAATGCACCTATCACCACTGGTACGACTTTTGCTCTTGTATTCCACATGCGTTGCACCTCAATTTGAAGATCCTTATATTTTGATATCTTCTCGGCTTCTTTAACCATGATGTT
>JARJDX010108427.1:0-27344 GCA_030264735.1 Gymnusa sp. GC000175 | reverse complement strand
TTATTGGCAATTCTAATAAATTTTTTATTTCCGAAATAAATTTCTAATAAATGTTTAATAAATTATGCCATCCTTATTTTGTTGGAGGGCTAAAATGGCTAGTGTAGCTTCAAGCAACTGAAAATTCGTATTTAAGTTTATAGAAAATATGTAAGAGTACAAAAGTGTTTGGAAATAATTTATTATGTATGTAGGGTTTATTAAAATTTGTACTTCCTTTTAATATTTTATTAATTAGGTAAGTAAGGCTACCAGTTTTGCCTTTAAGGCATCATAAGACCTATTGTCAGTCTGATGATGCCTTAAAGGCAAAGAAACACTACATAAACCACACACACAGCAGAAAATCCTTGATAAGTCTGATAAAATCGTAACAAATGCAAAAAGTAAAATTTTATTGCAAAGTTTATAAATAAATACCTTGGTTTTTTAAAGAATAATCACAGAAAATATGTGTTAATGTGGGATTTATAGACACAAAAGTTCCTATAGCTTTATTCTTGCAGTAGTAATTTAAATTAATTAAAATACGATAAGTTCGTTCGTGTATAATCTAAGGCTAAGGTATCGTTATACATATTCAAATGCACGTCTTGGACATTTGCATAGAACATGTCCTAGGAAGGCGTGGGGACTAGAAACTACTCTTTAAGTGTCAGTTTTACTTAGTGCTTGTTTCTTGTCTACCTAAACACTGCATTATTACAAACAGTAATTGTATACCAGAACAGAAAAAGTGTAAAAAAATGTACACGTCGAAAGCATACAAAAATTATGCGAATAAACAACCAGATGAGAATTTGTTTTCAACTGTAAACCTTTTAAGATTTATATTATCTATAAAAATCCTTCGAAGATCAAAGCAGACATACCTTAAATATAACTTTATTTAAACTACCTTCTTCTATTATCTTAGACCAAAAATAATAGAAAGACTCCTTTTGCATTATAAGTTAACAGACGCGGACAGGCACTGTCTCGGCCTAAGCGTCTAAAGAAAAAAAAAACAAAAAAAGATACATGTAAAAAAAATGTAATGTATAAAAAAATGTATTTTTACCATTTAATAATAAATTTCAAATTTCAAATTATGCGATATTCATCTAACCTACACCAGATTCTAGAAAACTAAAAAAATACCCAATTATTCTCACATCCCAAACAAGCGCTTTGTTGGCTGACTCCCTGTATATTTTCGTACCTAAGGTGTTAACAAATTGTCCAGATTGCACTTTGCAATTATAACCTGACCTGGTAGTTGCGCGATTCCTTGCAGTTTAATTGGGTAATTTAATTTATTTTACTATAACTAATTTTAAATTTAACGAAATGTACATAAATTATTAGAAATATTATACGTTTAACAAGAGTTGGGCATGACTCTTCAATAAAAAGCATTTGGGGTAATTTTAGAAAACGTATGTCGTTACTACAAATAAGTTACGCCATCTTTTGGTATAGTATAAAATGACAAGAAAGTTCAAATAAAGTTTTGGTTATAATATGAAAAGGATGTAATGTCTACATCATTTACGATTTCAGAATGAATCATTCCTAGCTATGATTGAACATACAATGTAAATTTAATATTAACTGATGTATAGTTTGTTAATTTTAAAATTAGTTATAGTAAAATAAATTTAATTGCATTTAAGTTATTTAAAAAATTACACAAATTAAACTTTAATAAGAATTTCATAATTTACATAAAAGAAAATTGTCATAAGTTAAAACCTTTAACGCAAATTACACAGCAATGAACAGATATGATGTTGGCTATGTAGTTAAATATGTAGAAGAAGTAACCAACATGGTATTAGTCACTAGAAATCTCGTGTGAATAGGCTGTGTAATCAGGCAACTTAATGGTACAGCTTGGTATACTTTTAGTGAAGTTTGAAATTTGAAACGCACACTTTATTCCGTAGTTTTAGTAATTGGAAATTTAAAGTAGAAAATATTGCCTATGCATATGTCCAACTAATTCTATTTAAAATTTTTAATTAAAAAATTTTTAACGAATCATATGCTGATTATAAAGATTTTATAAAAGTGTCCTTTACTTTTATTTACTTCGTAATCGCGAAAATTTTTGAAATCTAAAGTATTGCGGCAGTATTCGTTTTCGACTCCCCTAATTCAGAAAAAGTTGTTTTTGAAGTGGTGTCCGTCTGCCTGTCTGTCTGTGGGTATGTCTGCTGTATCGCTGTCTGCTGTGTGTGTGTGTCCTCTCTACAGCCCAGAGGGCTAAATTGATCGGCCTGGAAATTCATATTTAAGCTTTTAACAAAAATTGTCATGTCCGAACCCTTTTTGGCTGAAATCTACCGACCGGAAGATGTAGTTTATTTGTTAGGTTTTTCGGTTTTTTGCAAATATTTCTAAAACTATCAAGTATATGAAAAAAACATAGAAGTACAAAAGTGTTCAGAATTAAATTTGCAATAAATTTTGTTATCATTTTTTAAAAATTGTAACATTTTAAGAACTCATCCTTGTTCTTTGCTAAGCAAATTTGATTAAGTTTATTCCCATCAATCAATTATAATCAACTGACAATTAATGAAATAGGTTATATCAAAAGTAACGGATGTCACTATTGGAAATAATACCAACAAAACGCAGTTGCAGTGATATAATGGTAACCTACTTGGCTGATAATTAATGAAATATAGTTATGTGTGACCACACCTCAATTTTTTTATTCTGTGAAATTAAAATTACTTGTGTGATTAAAAATTGATTCGGCAATATCTCTCAAACAATTATATTATCGCCAATTCCAGCAATAAAAATAAAAAATTTAATTTTTTGTTAAAAAACTAAAACTGGGTCCCTACTTTAATGAAAACGTTAATTGGCTTAATTATTTAAGGAAAACTCCTATTGAGTCAAAAACCATTCTAATTGTAAAAATACGTTAATTGGCTTAATTATTTAAGGAAAACTCCTATTGGGTCAAAAACCATTCTAATTGTAAAAATTGTGGATAAACTTATTTACACAAAACCAACAGATTATTAAGATTTGCAGCTTTTGAAAATGAAGGTATTTCGATGCAAATTATAATAATTAAAATTATGGTGAATAAAACGAAAACCAATAAACTAATATTAATACCCGGCTGCGTTCGGGTTTTTAACGTTATACGAGGGGCAAAACTTAAAATCACAACAATAGCCGTCAGAAATGTCAAAGCTGTTGTTTCTCAGTTATCTTACTGTCAAATTCTAAATTAATTATTACAGCTTTCTTACAATCTTTTTGTGTTAAAAATTTATAACAAAGACTATTTAGTTGTATATCAAGTAGCTAGTACCATATGAACAACCTACCATTTTTTACGATCTAAATCTAAATTAATAAAAATGTACTATCGAAAATTCTGCAAACACAGAAACATATTATTTATGAGATAAAAAGTCTTTAAATTTTTTATCAAAAAATGTTAATTGTAACGAATAATTAGGAAAAACACCCAAAATCGGAATCGTAATATTTAAAAAATAATTTTTATCCGAAATATTCCAAATTAAACAAGGTATACAGGTATCTACAAGAAATTTTCATCGAGCGTGAAATACAGTGGGTAATTAATTAAATATGAAATCAATGAGAACAACCTAAGAAACTGTTATTTTCTACTTTTTTGTATTAATATGTTAATTAATGTATTTTTTTGGATGGAAAAAAATGGAATAAATTTAGTGGTCCTTTTTTTAAGCTATTTATTATGATTTATACATTTTTCTTCTTTAATTCAATTATCCATTTTACTCTGCAAATAAATGGCTATTAATTTAAAATAAAGTTGATAATTGGCAGGACTATATAGTGTTGAGCATTCAGTAATCTCTAATCGTTGAATTAAATATTCATGAATGGAGACATACTCACACACTCACGCTAGATATATTTGCTATTAGCAATGTTCAAGTACTTATTTATACCTTTAAAGATATTTGCTTTTAAATTAACAAAACAGTAATGGAATTAATGTGCTTCAGCTTTTAAAAAAGAAACGCGCTAGAACATTAAACGCTTAAAAGACACTTTAACGGGAGCACAACTTAACATTTACAGAGAAAATAATTATGCAGGATATTTAAAACAAAATTTATTCGTTGATTGTAAGTTGCCACTCAATCACTTATACAGCTCGGTAATTTTGTATTCGATTTGCTTAAATTGCTTATAAAAGCACGTTGTTGGGTGGGAGCGCGATGAAAAAAGGTTGTTGCTTGTTAAACTGAAAACTTATCTCGAGGCCGAGATTCGCATAAAATTAATCGCATTCACTTGCAATAAATTGAATTTCAATCACATCTATCGATCTCGTTATTTTTATAATCGACCATCTAGAGTGTAGAGTTACATGAATAATGTACAAGAATCCGATCATACGTGAAATAATTAAATAGAGCGTGTTATTGTTCATTGTACGCATTATTGAAATTATAAAATATTGTGCCAGGCTTGCTAATTAAGGTTCACGCTTGTTAGGAACCAGCGAGAGATGAATTGACCCCTACTGCCAATACGTGACAATAACAATTGTTCCCTTACTTACCTTTCATATGTCTTAAATTAAATAAAACTTGTGCTACCAATTTCAGAATTTTTGATTTATATTTTAAGAAGATTAATTCATCAATAAAAAAATAAAACCAGTTGCAACGCTAAGCATAGATTAAACTAGTTGATATTTTTGAATATTCATTTTGATCTGATTTTTGGGCGAGGTCTTAATGGATTAAATTAATAGGATCTTGTTGATTTCACGATAAAAATACCTACATTAATATTGTATTCCAAGTCTTCCCACTACAATTTCTGATAGCATTTGATAGATGCACTTGTCTTTCAATAGTACACTTCAATTTATCATTATAGGTCCCTGTCTTATGGAACCAATTAATAATTAGTTTGCACTTGCCACTGTTAAAGGTTTCTAATTATTTTATTTCTTTCTAGGGTTAGTGGGAGCCCTGGTGGTGGTCTCCAACTTTTAGGGAGAGAACTTCACCCTGCCTATCGCCTTCCACCCCACATGGAGTACCTCTATTCCCTACAACATTCAACCGCCAACTCAATACACGGTAAGTTAATTTAATATTTTTTTAAATTTATTTTTCAATTTTGTGGTAAGATCTTTTTACACAATAAAACCGTCATTAAACAACACTTTGTTGCAAATATAATTTAATTAAATGTTGTCAATAAAGAATGATGTAAAGTTTTTTTTTAGTTATTTATATTTCTAGTAGCTTAAACCATTTAAGAAAGATCTAAAAAGTTTATGTAACGTAACAAATTTAATTAACTTTAACAACTGCTAATTTTTAAATTTATTAACTAATGAGAGGAGAACTTTAAAGAAAACCAAAAAGTATTCTATAGAACAGCGGTCCCGAACTGTGGTCCGCGAGTCTGTCACGAAAGAATGTGAGAATTTTAATTTGACAAATTCATATTTGTTTTAAAAGATTAAGGAAAAACTTTGTAAAGTTACGAGAGGAAAACCACACAAGTAGCTTAGAAGGAGAAGATAATTATGTAGAAAATAAAAACACAGCAGTAAATAACGAAGGGGAAGCCATAAAAAAGAAAATTTTTAAGAAGTACTTTTGAAACTAAAAAACGTCCAAACTATAACAACACAAAAACAAAGTAATTGAAATAAATGTGAAGTATAGTTTGAATAGCAAATATTTCTAGAGATAAGAGTTAGAATATCGAAAATAATAAAAATGTTTCGAGACTGGAGAAAAGCGGTGTTACTCTTAATACGCAAAAAGGGGAACGGAAACTGTAATAACTACACAACAGCCAAATTGTACGAGGCAATACTAAAAAATAAATCAAGACAAGCAAGTAAGTAAACAATAGTAAAAGCTCAAAGCGGGTTTATTAAAGTACGATGAATGCAAGATCAAATCACAATTAAAAACTTAACTGAATAAGCATCATACCAGAATAGCAAATTGTACTTTGCATTGGTAGATCTACAAAATGCGTTGTAAAGATCGTGAAGACTAAAATGAAAAAGTAGTATTAGGTGACAAGGTATATGACTTGGAGGTACTAGCTAAAACCCTAGATATCAAAGCGTGAAGCAAAGAATTCAATCAGAACTAAAATTGTGATAATAGCAAGAAAAAAGGACGGGGGAAACACCGAATGGAAGGATTGTACAAGTAGAAATATTTAAATATCTAGGCACAGCAATACACAAAGAATGAAAATTAAAAATTGAATTATGATAGTAAAGAAAATCAACCACTTGTTACACAAAACCACTCTAAACCATTAACAAACATCGAATAACACCAAAATGATACTATTCACAGGCCAATACCAATATACGAAGGAGAAACATGGGCATCAGCAAGTAGAATCCAAGAGGCCGAAATGAAATATCTCCAGAAAAAAAGGAAAACTCGAAAACCTAAAATCAATAAAAAAATTATTCCGTGATAAATCTTTAAATAAATTTTAAACCCAATAATAATATACGGAGGAGAAACATGGGCATCAAATCAGAGAATAACAAGTATAATTCAAGAGGCCGAAATGAAATATTTAGTAAGAGTAGGAGTAATGAGACTAGATAGAATAAGAAATGGTCAGATTATAACTAGCTTACGAATAGAGAACTCACAAAAATAGAAAAAAAGGCAATTTGTATGTATTGTGACAATATCAGAAGAGTACAAAAATAGTATGAAAAGCAAGAGAATCAGAAAGGAAAGGCAAAGAATAAAAAAATATTTAAAAACATCAAATAGAGGAGGAAGAAAGCTGTATTTTTGAAATTTATAGCAATCTCCAGAAAAAAAGGAAAACTCGAAAACCTAAAATCAAAAAAAATTATTCCGTGATAAATCTTTGGATAAATTTTAAACCCATTCTATTATCTCCTTAATTCTTTTCGTGATCTAGCTATTTTCACTCACTAAAAAATGACAAAATTTAAATAATATTCTCCGAAAATCTCTTTTAAAATTTATTCTTAAAAGTTTATTCTTCATCTTGCAAGGTTAAATATTTTAAATTATTTGTTTCTGTGTTCGACTAAGTTTATGATGAAATTTCTTTATTTTATTGTTTAAAACTTTTAATTTTATTTCTAAAACTTTAAAGTTGCAAGTTGCTTGCTTCTATTGTAGGCCTTTCAATTAGGATAAATATTACCTTATATCAATATAGTTAAACACTTTTCAATAAATTATCTTGAATGTTGCAGATTTAAGCTTCTATTGCATTCCTATGAATTTAATATTAAATGATTTGATTATTTTTTTCATACCAGAATATTATTAAATTTTGCTTTTCTGCAATCAATAGGCAAATAAACAACTACACAACCTGTTGAAAGCCTATACCCTATATAATACAGGGGTTAGTCTTTATTTTCACCTTTATTGCACATGCTTTTATTAAAATCCCCCCATTTTTTCCAAAAATAAAAACTAATTGCTAGCAATTTATTATTTAGAATAGTATTTCCACAGCAGAATATCACAAATATGGTATATAATTTAAAATTTTATGTAGAGTTTGTAACGTTATATTTACGTGTCACATGGTAGGCAACCGGTCGGACAAATCTGGCTATTCCGCGTTGGGTGTATATATTTCAGATAATTTTTGCATGCGTATCTACAAATTTCATTCACTGCTCGGATAAAAGTTATCGTTGTGCGTATGCTGAGGTTAAATCGACTCATGGCCACATGGTACTTTTGATGTAGAATTATGCACAATAGCGTAACTGGTTGTTTTTAAATATAAGCGGGTTTGGTTTTATATTCTTTTATTAAATTGTCTGTATTCACATTCTAAATTGCTTAATAAATAAAACCTAAAACTAAATTTTAACAGTTTGATATTTCTGAGCTGAACGAAAGGAAGAAAATATCAAAAACATGGAAAATAACCCTTCAAGTTCTTTGTTAGCTTTTTTATTAAAAAAATATTTACTGCATCTTCATAGTCTACGATTCGATTACTGTCATGAAGACTATTTTTGAATAGTTTAATATTTTTACTTTACCATAGAATAGTAAAATACATTATTTTAGTTAGCCAAATGGAATTAAGATTTTAGTGGAAATACATCTTTTAGGCTCTCCTAAACAAGAATTGAGCAAAATTAAGTAAAATGTCTGTATAAGTGTGTACCACGTTTTCGTGGTATTTATCATTTTATCAATAATTAAAATTAAAATAAAACCTTTAAGTAGCACTATTGTAAACTAAATTATTGCCTAAATAACCCAAAACCACATCTATATGGCTGCCAAGAGTTTCATATTAGGTTATCATAAGAAAATAATAATCAAGGCGACTAGAAGAAATCATTTATAAAGATAAGACTTTCTATATTTTAAACGTTTATAAGACCGTGTCATAAATGTCGGCATGTTATTTTTTATCGTCGTCCTGTTCGATATTTTAATATCTAATAAAATGACACAACATTCTCCCAGCTTGATTCCAAACATGGTTGAATCACATAAAATATATATTTTATTGATGCATTCTAATATTATTACACATATCGGATCTATTTAAAAATTCCACGGCAATTTACATTAATTTATTAATATTGCTTTAATATCTTGCTTACATTTTATTTTATAACTGGATTAAAATATTCATGCATCCTACTTGGGTTATTTCCTTTTTCAATTATGATTTCTCTTGAGTGCCTTTGGAACTATTTAAGAATTTCAAGCAATTTTAAATTTTCATAAATTAGATAATAATGGCTTTACCGTAAAGCTCAGCAAAAAGTAAATGCTCAACAGAAAGTAAATGCTTAATAGAAAGTAAATGTTCAACAAGAAATAAATGAAAAGTAAACGCACAACTAAAAATAAAACTAATTATTGCAAATATTGTCTAAACAAAAAAACTATTAGTTCGTTATGAAAACCATAAAATGTTATGAAAACCTCAGAACATCTCTTATAGTAAAATTCCATTCTTTCACGAGCTTGTTTATAACAGAATGAACCGGATATGTAGGTGGTATAGATTTTTCTTTGTTCAAAAATAATAGTTCCTGTAACAATTAAAAAGGGTTTCGATATTGCTCAGCCCGTATGTTCAAATTACATTTTTTTATTATGATTTAACGTCCTGGCAAACAGGATGTTACTACTTGAGGAGATGTTAACCCTATAATGCAGCATAGATGCTGTCTCAAACAAAACAGGAATTAATTTATTTTAATCATGACCACATTGCAATTCACTGGAGTTTCTTTAATTCGGAGTGCACAGATAATATAATAAAATTTATTGTCGAAGTTTGAATAAATTACACCTGCTCTTGTTCAGAATACATTACTGAGCTTGAACAAAACTGTTTTCTAATGCTAATGTACTTTGTTGTATATAATAAATTTGAATATGTGCTATTGTTTATGCTCTATAATTATTATTCTACTTGCATTTTATAATTGATACTTACATAATTAACAAACATGGAAATCAATAAATTATTTTATGGCTTTTGCGTTAGATTTTTTACATTTATATTACTTCATAATTATTTTACGTTTACTTCTTCAATTTCCAATAGAAATTATTGAAAACTATTAATTTGAGCATTATGTACATTTATTATTGATAAATTTATTTATTTTATAATAAATCTGCTTTGAGTGCCGAACAAAACCTCGATAAACAACTTCCCGATGCTAAATTATTGGCATAAACCTGAGACTTAAAAAAAACCGAAGAAAAAAGTCCATCGGCGTTAAGTTACATGATCTGTGCGATTAAAATGGGAAATTAATCGACCAGGAAACGACTTAAGCAGCAATTGAATTATTTTTTTGGGGCTGGTGAAACCACATGTCGTCCACATCCATATCTTGTAATTTAGGCACAAAAAACTGGATTATCATATCGCGATAGCGAGCACCATTAACTCTTTTTTTTTTGCCTGACCAGCGGCATTTTCAAAGAAGCATGGATGGCCCGATGATGCCTCCATCCCAAAATGCGCAACAAACAATGACACGTTGTGGATGCATTTGTGTCTCAACAATCACTCATGGATTTTCGAACCCCAAATGCTGAATATCATTTTGTTCAAAAACAACCGTGCCGAATTGATGTTCCTGAACTTACAGCAACACTCATGATCTACTTTGATGTTTTGTGTAAAACGACTTGTTGAAGGACGGTCAGAGTGTATAAGATCACTAATTGATTCAGTCTCCTTAATTTTTTTAATTAATCTCTTTACAGTTGATGTTTAAATCACCACTCCGACCATATTTTGTACGAAAATTGTGTAGCTACCAAATATTCATTATTTTTAAAATATTGCTCAACAATGAAAACGCGTAGTTGATTCGTGTAGCGCTCCATATTTAGCAATATCTAGCCATATTTAGTAATAGAACATAGGAAAAAATATCTCATCAAGATATCCTTTGCCAGGCGGTAATTGTCCTGTTCCAATTTCTTCAGGTATAATCTTTTACCTTTTTGGACGATTTTTGTGGTAGTGGATTTGAATGAGCGTCCTGAGCGGAGATCTTTAATTGCCTTGCTTGAATAGATTTTGCTACTAGATAGTTTTTTTTTCCGGATAGGACATAAATCTCCGACATCCCTTCTTAATGGTATGAGGTGGTTTTTCTTGCTTGGTAAGTAATTTAATTTTCCTCATTTTTTAAAGAATCCTACTCGTTGATTTAAGTACTCGGCGAAATTTCTTTCGTATCCACTTACTTTTGTTTTATGCCTATTGTCTGCTTTTACAAAAGCAAGGGAACAACAGTGTAATGTAGGTTCCAAACCTGGCCCATGTAACCTCTTCGGTTGCTCGTTGACATTCGCAGTGGAAATGGTAATGAAAGTCCGATGTTGATTTCAAGATTTGAACCTGGAACATTTAGCTAAGTAGGCAACGCACAGTCAGATTAAGCTAAGAACACTTCCGTTGTCTTCTATTATAAGCAACACACTGTATATTTTTACAGTACATTATTTCATGGAATACATTTGTATGAATAACTATTTAAATGCTGCCTGAAGCATTTAATTGCGTTTCTTTAATGAACATTTTTTGTACACATGGAATTTAATTTTAAAATAACTAAAAAAATATGTACAGAAAGTCGTTTAATTATTACATTTTTTGTAAGATAAATACATATTAATTTAATTTTTGCGATTTATAACAAGGACAACAATTTGCATACAACTTTGTAATTTTTACGATAGCAATATAACTTTATGTGAGAAGTTAATAACTTTGGGAATAAGAAATTTTGGTGAACATCGAGGTCGCGGACAAATTAAAAATAATTGAATGAATTTCGTGATTCAGTAACCGTGGTAAACATTTTTGATAGAATGTTATGCTCTTGTATTGTATTGTGCTCTTTACAAAATTAATTAAAATATCGTAAAACTAATACAAATATAAAATAAAGTTTTACCTCATCCGTTCAATTATACAGTGCGTCGAAAAGTAATGCACTACTAATTTGGTAAAATCTTTTGGGAATACTTATATTTTTATATGGTTTTTAAATTTTTTGAGTATATTTCCAAAAACTGTGACATCATCGACCTTTTAATTAAATGACAACCTCCACCTTTTATTACAGATTTTGAAAGAATATTTTTTTCTACATGTAATAAAACTCAAGTAGATTCTATAAAAAATCGAAATAAATTGCATTAAATTAATAAAAATGGAGATGTGGTCACCACATGACTTCTGGAGAAAGGATACACACACACACACAGACAGACACCACTTAGAAAATAATGAGAGTGATCGAAAACAGATATTTTCGCAAAAATCTCGATATCTAAAGTTTTTACGATTACAAAACTTTCCGAGTTTCATAGGTAACTTATTTTACATTTTGATACTAACAGAGGAGGAAACTTTAATAGATCTTAAAAACGACCCTGTGCATCAGCCTCATTACCTGAGCTAGAGTTGTCAGCATTTTGGATATCGCCTTGGAGTTAATATTCTAGCCAACAGTAATCAAATCTCTGTTGCCGTTTGGATCGCCGAGCATTCAAAAATACAGTTTTTTTAAGTTTTTTTAAAGAACCCTATGGCAAATGCCCTTCTTGTTAAGCGCTCGCTGACTGCGATTTGTTTTTCCCACGTATATACCCTACAAGCAGCACAGGTGGCTATTGGTCCTAACCTCAAATATCACAATTTTTTTGAGTTTTTACCAAATTTTCTAATATGTCGCGATTTATTTTGGCCAAACTACTTAAATATCAATGTCATTTGGACACACTTCCAAACGAATATTTAGCAATCCAAATGGCATTTTTGCGCACTCCGTGCGCCCTCCAGATGTTTAGTTATTATTTTTCGAATAGGCTAGTATAGAGACATTTCTGATGGAATACTTTATGTTTTTACCATAGCCAGCAAAATCAAAATTTTTTGACCCGGCACCATGTACATGCATGTTGATAAAACAATAAAAAAAATGTTATCTACACTTTCATTTTTTTATTCATATTATGTAATAAAGTACATTTCCTTTTTTATGGCATTTTTATTTGGTGTGCCGCGGAACAAATCCCATTTATCAATGGGCCGTAAAGTAAAAAAGTTTGGCCGACACTGCCCTAAAACTTAGACGGCGTATAAATTATTTCTGGATTATGTTTATATTTTGCTATGAAGAGAACTTTTCTTTTGATTATTCTCCTAAATTCTTTTTTTTTGGGCTTATTAATAAAAACAATATTTTTGAGATATTCCCAAGTAAAATAATCCAACTGCGTGAGCTCATGTGGTCGGCAATCTTCTATCGATTGGAAATATCCTATCCAAAAAAGTTCTAACCGGTACAACATAACGAGAGGTGCTTCGCCTTTTTGGAAATAAGTTCTTTTTAAATAAACTGGCTATCACCCAATGGATTTTTAGTTTCCTAGTATTGGCAATTTTATGAGTTAACTTTGTCACTAAAGTAAAAAGTTGCTTCATCTCAGAAAATGATCTTTTTTTTTATAAAATTTACATCTCCGCAGCACACTTCTTGCAAGCGTTCACAAAATTAAGAGATAAGTCTTTACGAAGGATACTTTGTATAAATGTTATTTATGCGTTGTTTTTCGCACACCCTGTATAATTGAATGAATGAGACAAAATTGTGTTTCGTAATTAAATCGAGTTCGTAACGATTTTTTAAAGCGGCAACGTAATAATCAATAAAAACGGATATTTCTTCGTTTTTATTATAAATACAGCTTATAATAAAATTGTTTATGTGTTGCTGAACAAGAATTTGAAGTCAACGTTTTCAAAATGGAGTTAATAGTAAAATTTATGTACGATCATAAAACTATAATGGAAACATATCCTTTCCTCTGTAAATAGTTTCAAATTAAATATAACATATGTTGCTTTACATTTGACTTGTTGCAATAATTTACAATCTATACAAAACTAAAATGACTCTTGTTTAAAATAAATGGACATACGAAAATAAAGAAAAAACAAAAATTGCGTCATGGATTACGCAGCTGTAATTTTCATTAAGAGAGCGTAAAATAAAAATTTATAATTGGATAGAAGTGACGATTTAATCCTAATGTATGTGCTACACCGATGCAATAATCCAAATAAATGACCAATTGAAAATGAAATAAATTTCAGTTAGTTTTCAAGCAGGTTCAGATTTTGTAAGGCGCCGGAAACGAAAACAAACATAAATGTATGGAAATAAACCTTGCAGTATAGAAATAATAAATATAGAAGCTGGGTAAATAAATCATTAATGGCACTACTGTCTAAAATTAACGTTGCATGTTGAAATATTTGTTTATGACTTACAAACCTGACGTTTTCTCGTTATCATTATAAATAAAGAATTTAATGCGTTACATATTAATGTAATCTTAAAATAGGCAACTTTTTTACCATGTGAAAAATTAGCACAATATTCAGCAATAAATTTGACTGTTAAATGAAAATGTTTTAAGTTTTAATGTATGTCTACAGGGCAATACCGGTTTAACATTAAATATTTTCCTCGCCGTTCTGAATTAGAAAAACATTGCTTTCCAGTCGCTTCTTATGAAAGACACAGGGTGTCAATATTTCTGAAAAAAATTAACATATGCTTTAAGTAAAAGTTGCCAATTAAATAAAAAAATTTATGCAAAATTTCAAATCTACTTTATGATGTTTTTTTTTCTAAATTTATTTTTAACGAATCTAACAGACCAACGGCGTACAATTAGTCTTTTGTTACCTTTTTGTTTGCCTTTTTCTTAATTTTTCCAAACTCTCATTTAATTTGTAATAACACTCGCCTATAGAGATTTTAAATAATGGTCTTAGTTCCTTCGTAAATGAAAGCACATATTTTAATCGCAGAACACATTGTCAAAAAATCGCAGAGCAGTTGCTATCCCACCACTACCCACCAAAACAAAACAGTTTTTACATTTACCCAATAAATGTCAAAGAAATAGAAAGTGCCATCTCATCTTTAAGTATTTCTAACTCGATGGACATTTACAATATTCTAAACTGCTGAACTTACCTCATATCTTAACAAAAACAATATTCTTAGACCCAATCAATATGGCTTTATGAGTAATAAGTCAACAACCGATGCAGTTCATTATATAATCCTCGAAATATACACATCTTTCGAAACCGGACAGCCAGTCACTGCAATTATGCTAAATTTGTCTAAGGCTTTTGACTGTGTTCAAACATTTGACATTCTGGCAAATAAACTTGAACGATACGGAGTTTGAGGTACAGCTCTAGATCTTTTTAAGTCGTACTTAACCAACAGAAAACAATACACCGTGACACAGAAAGGCAAATCAGCCAAGAAAGCTGTTACTACATGTGTTCCGCAATCTGTCCAATTTATACATAAATGATATTACACACCATATTGAAAACGCATCTACATACCTCTATGAAACGCTTGACATTTTAGTTGCACAAGTCCACAAAGGTGCTTAAGATTGGTTCAATGCTAACATACTATCAATTATCAGTGATAACAAAACACAAATTATCGACTTTAAATTAAGAACACCAGCAGAAAACTAATCTTCTGCTAAACTTCTCTTAAAGAGCTCATAGCGCCTTAAATAATAAATTATCAAAATCGATCTACACAATTAGAAGACATTTGGTATCACCAGAAATACTAAGATCTGCATACCTGCAGGAAAAGCTATATGAAGTATGGCCGGTGTAAACCAATTCACGCATTGCAAACCGCTATTTATAAACATTTTTACTGTAAGGAGGTCCTCCTAACAGTAAAGATAAGAAAACTTGATTATCTAGGCCACATAATGAGAAATGGACAAAGATACAAACTATTGCAGTCCATACTCCAAGGAAAGATGGCGGGAAAGCGCAGCGTAGGTAGAAGACGTATATCGTGGTTAAAAACCTTAAAACATGGTACTCTATGACAACCACACAGCTGTTTCGCGCAGCTTTACAAAAAGTCATGTTAGTCAAGATGGTGTCCAACATCCGGACCGGATAGGAACCAAGAGAAAAAGAAGAATTTATAAAAATGCGACTCTTAACATTGCATTGTCTCTACATCAGTGAACTATTGATATGGTTTCACTCTCAAAAAGATAAATACAAAAGCAGCAATGTTAGGAAAAATGATTTCAGACTACCAAAAACACGCCTCACTAAAAGGCAAAACCTATCTGACTTTATCGTAATTAAATGCTATAATGCAATAACTCAAATATGAAAATCTTTACCTCCTTTATCCTTCAAGTGAAAAATTAAAAAATATTTTCTAGAAAAACAATGCTACTCACTCCAAGAATTTCCAGATAATATTATAAATTTAAATATAACACATTTACATGCTAACTTATTAAATACTATTATCAGTTCTTTGTCTATTATCTTTTCTTTTGTCTTGTCCTTATCACACATTTTTTGTATATATGTCAAGTAATTAATAAATTTATCATTATTGTTATTATTACTAAATATCGACTAAGTCAAGCCGTGTCAATCACAGTAATCCAAGTCTAGTGTAGGCGCTGAAGTTGGATGAGGACGCTTGTGTGATATATCTCGGGTCAGTCTGGCCTGATCTGGCTTGTAATTTTTCGTGTTTCCTGAGTTTTCTACACTTTTCAAACTTGCATGTTATCCCTCTATTTTAATTCCATTCTTTTTATATCAACTTCTCACAGAGTGGAGAATCTGCTTTACTTGGATCCCTTCCAAACCTCCAAAACACCAAAATTTTCTAAAGAAAAGACAACTGAGAAGGATTGTGTAGGGCGTAGGGTCACCTACAAAGAATGCAAAAAGATAGACAAACTTAAAGAGTACGGAAAGTTAAAAAGTGCAGAGCAATGAAACTTTCATTAATTTTTTTCTATTAATAAATAATAATGCTGTGATAGAATTCTTATAGCCCTAAAGCCTAAAATTCAATTCATTTTTGTTGATATTTATAATATATAATTGAATGCGTCTTAAAAAGCTTTTGTTTTTCACCTACATATGAGCAGTTAGCCTCATTCTTAAAGTTTATAGTTAACTTTAACACTCGTAAAAACAGCAGACGTATTTTTTGTAGGATAATTATCTGATTATATGGTAGCTCTGAACTGGCTACTGTTAATATATTTATAAAATGACTTCCTTTTGTCGAAGACATATTTTATTTATGTGTAATAAAGAAGGTAGAACAGTGGTGTAGTTCATTAGAAACAGATGTAGGTAAGTGCTGGAATTCTTGACGATTTACTTAATGAACCGTTGCCCTCGCTATTTTCAGTTTATATACAGTACAGCCAGCCTTAGGCTCGGGTTAATTTTAAACATTGGTGCAAGACATACGTCACACATATGTCCAATCGCCCAAACAAACAGATTTAACAGCTTTATCTATAAACCAATAAAAACCAATACCTAAATATTATGAATTTTTTTTATGAACACCAATTATTAATTAACAAAATGCACTAAACTTATTTATCCACATTTCTGTTTATTTAAGGAAATACATTTTTTATAACTTCCTTTTATTTATTTACACTACGTTATATTTCATTTAAACGTTCTTAAACCGAAGCCTATAATTATGTATTCTTTATGAGAAACTAAATATGTTTGCGTTAAGCAAAGACTGAAATTGTTTAAGAAAATTTGTTTAAATAACATGCAACTGCAAATAATCATAATAAATTATTAGTAATTTTAAACACAATAATTTTAGATGAGTTTACAGATTTTTTACTTTTCTTCACATTATGAGCGATAATTATTGTGGAAGCTAGCGCAAACACTCATAAAGCAGAAATCTTTTAAATAATAAATGCTTGCTTGAATAAATTATTATCGATTGTTATTAGTCACGGTAATAAAACATAAATTAAATAGCTACGCGTTGATTTTTCATTATCATACTATATTTGTTGGGATTTTATCAAATCTGGCGATCGAACTAGCGAGGTCCTTCGGCGTGTTAATTGTGATGTATGTGTAAGTGTTGGAGCTTGTTACTGTAGAAAATCTTTCTGCCTTTATTTTTTTCCCAATGACAAGGCACCGCAGTTCCCGGGAATCGATCCCGGAATCTTTTGAACCCCAACTAAACTCGCGATCAGTGATTCACTGGGCTGATCCTATTAACAATAATTATTATTATAATGAATATTGTTATTAATTATTGATTATGAAAAATGTAAGATTATTCATTTGGTCCATAAGGCAAGCGACACGGGCAATAAAAGTGACTGATTGACTGAGAACCGTCAACATGCCAGTCTCATTAATTATATTTGAATGTTTAAATTATCTCTTTCCCTATGCCAATCCTTCAACTTCATGGACGCTTTCTTTTTGCCGCGGCTTTGCAGCGTCAAATGTATATTCACTTAGGCGTGGAACGAATTTTTATAACTGCAGACAGTGTCATCTTTCTCTCCCCATATTTATTATTAAAACTGACTCCTTGTGTTATTAAGATAATTTTCTATGAGTGAATGTAACTAGGAAACATAATTTTCCAATTAAATCGACCGCGAACGTTTATTTTATTTATAACTGGCGCCGCTTATGTGCAAAACGTTTAAAAATTATTAAAGAAAGTGATTTATTTTTTTAAACAATTTTCTTTTCTCTACTTATAGGGTTGGGACTGTCACCTGAATATCTCAGCGCTCGAGGTTTAACAGAATTACATCCAACATCCACATTAGCCAGCAGCGAATATCCTTTCAGCATAGATGGTTCACGTTTAAATAGTCCTCGTCCTGGGAGTATACGACAATCCAGGAAAAGAGCTCTTTCCTCCTCACCCTATTCCGATTCGTTCGATATTAACTCCATGATCCGATTCTCTCCAAATTCTCTAGCATCAATCGTAAATGGATCCCGATCATCGAGCGCCAGTGGTAGCTATGGGCATCTTTCAGCTGGTGCTCTCAGTCCTGCACTTAGTATGCATCCAGGTGTTCACTTGCAGCAATTACAGGCACACCTCATGAGAAGTGCAGGATCTTTATTACCACTACCACCAGCCCCTACACCTCCCCATCCTATGTATTCACTTGGACATCACCCCCTGCACGTGTCTTCACATAATGCTGCAACTAAGACTGAGGTTTGTTAATTTTAAGCTACTTTAATATCATTTATGCTAGTATAATATCTTTTATACTACTACACATCATTTATTATAATTATAATATTTTTGCTTTTGCTATTTTACAGATAATGAACTGTAGAAAAAAATCAGATACGGGCACAATACTATCAGTGGATGATGGAGGTTCAGCTAGAAAAGCAAGAATTAAAAAGGAACCAAATGTTACGGGGCAATGTATAACAGCTACAGATGGTCAAGGAGATCCTTCAGATCTCAAAGACGAACCAGGCGATTTTATTGAAACGAATTGCCACTGGAGAGAGTGCGGTACTGAGTTTCCTACACAAGATGATTTAGTTAAGGTACAAAATATTTATTTATAATTAAAATCAAATTTAATTTCTGAAATTTTTAGCATATAAATAACGACCACATTCACGCTAACAAAAAATCCTTCGTTTGTCGATGGGAAGGTTGTTCGAGGGCAGAAAAACCGTTTAAAGCACAATATATGCTGGTTGTTCATATGAGACGTCACACAGGAGAAAAACCTCACAAATGCACCGTAAGTCAAACGAAATTGCTTAAAATTTAAGATTTGTACATTTATTCAAAATATTTTTAGTTCGAAGGCTGTGTTAAAGCTTATTCAAGACTGGAAAATTTAAAGACTCATTTACGTTCACACACCGGAGAAAAACCCTACACATGTGAATATCCAGGATGTTCTAAAGCCTTCAGCAATGCCTCAGATAGAGCAAAACATCAAAATCGTACACATAGCAATGAGGTAAGTACATTACCAAATATGGTACCAAAATATTTTTATAACGTTTCATTTATTCAAAAATGCCTTCTTTGGAAATCTTTGTAAGTACTTTGTGGGGAATGCAAAACTCTTAATTGTCAAATATAGTTTCAATTTTATTGCAGTGGTTATTAAACTTCTTTATTTTAAAAAATCTCTGCATGGTTCTTGCGGTTGGTTTAGTTTTGTAAAATTATTTTTAATTTGGTGTAAAGCTGTATAATGAGTCATTTCTAAAATAATAATAATTAACACTTCAAATTGAATATTAAACGAAGGGGTCCGGCAAATTTATCGCATCATTTTTTTGCGATGAATTTTCCACGCGTTAAATTTTCTTACGATCAATTTTACGTGCTCCTTAAACCAAGCATCAGCAAGGTAAAATCAAAATTTACTGTTCCATAAAGTTGTCAGAAGCCATATGTCAGGTGCGATAATCGCCTAAGTTTGGCTAAAATTGTAACAATGGTATCCAAAATGATTTAAAACCACATAAATTTAACCAAAATTATTGTAATTTTATCGAAAATCAGATAAACTTTAATGATAATTATTTTACCAAAAATATTAAAATGTCATTGCAATTTTAATTAAAATCATTCAACAAGATTTTTCCAAATTTGACTGAAATTATTGAATTTTTAGAAAAATCATCTAAATAATGGCAAAAATCAATATCTGACCTAAAGCATTTCAAGTTTACCCAAAATTATCTGAATTTTAAACATTTTTATGAACACATTACCATCATTTACCATTTAACTTCCCAAATGAAAAAAAAATTATCTAGCGATCTCGTTTTGGGTCGCAATCGCAACCCAAGTTTAAGATCCACTGCTTTATTGTATCTGTTTCAGAGCTTTAACTATTTCAACAAAAATTTTTAAATTAAATAATTAATATTTGATTACATTTCTCAGTGTTACATAAATATTTTAACTTATATTTAATTGCTTTTATTATTTTGCAACCCCATTATTATTATTATAGTAAGTAAAGTTTTTCAACATTGTAAATAATAAGAATAAAATTTCAGAAACCATATGTATGCAAAGCACCAGGATGTACAAAACGTTATACAGATCCAAGCTCCCTTCGAAAACATGTTAAAACTGTTCATGGAGCTGAATTTTATGCAAATAAAAAACATAAAGGAATTGATGGTGGTTCTGATGATGGTCCTGCAGGTTTGGATTCCAGTCCAAGAAGTGAGGATATGCAAAGTCACAAAACTGCTAGTCTTAGCAGTCCAAGCATTAAATCTGAAGTATGTTTAATAGTTTCTGTTTAATTTTGATTTACTAATTTTCGCATTTTTAGTCTGATGTTAACTCACCCGGACATCAACAGCAAGGAAGCCCTCTAGGAGTAACTCAACTAGCAGGTGGCTTTAATGATGATTTATCATCAGATGTAGCTTCAACTGTACAAAGAAATGGCCCATTGGATGATCCTGCATGGCCCTACGATGCTGAAGATTTAGAGGTAATTATCATAATACAGTAATACGCTAATATGCTCTAAAATTTCCCACTCATCGTCTTTTGGATTCACTTTTTCCTCTTACTTTTTACATAATTTCATATATTTCACTATGCTATTAAGACAGGTTCTAAGATGAAATGTTTATGATTTTGCAGATTGATGATTTGCCTGTGGTCTTACGAGCGATGGTACAAATTGGCACTGAAAGAGGTGGTAGTGGAGGCGTGGCTGTACAAGACAGATTATCTCGTAATCGTTTAAAGCCACGTTTACAAGCGAAACCCATGTCTAATCTTCCAGCAATTCCACCCTCTACACAACGAAAAACGCTTGGAATAACCGATCTTAACAGGCGCATTACTGATTTAAAAGTGGAAGGTGGTATTCAGTCTCAAACCAAAACTCAACTAACAGATTTGCAGTCAAGGTTGCAACCTATTGGGCTTACTCAAGCGCAGATTAGAAGAGATAGCAATTCAACAGTTAGTTCTTATTATGGAAGTATGCGAAGTGCAGATATGAGTAGAAAGAGTAGTGTGGCATCACAAGCTTCAAGTATGAGACCTGGTGGTGCTGGTCCAAGCTCCTTTTATGACCCTATATCAGCTGGCAGTTCAAGACGATCAAGCCAGTTATCTACCATAACCACAGGTGGTGTCTCAATCCCACCACCACCTTCTTCACATTTGCTTGCTGGGCAATTGCAACGATTACAAGCTTCACCAAATAAACCTACTAGCAATTTAGTCCTGCAGGTAATTTTGTATCCAATTTATATTTTAAACAAATTTTAACATTGCATTATTATTTTAGACTCAAAATGTATCACTTCAACAAACGGCGTTGCAACAATCATGGTTGTCAACGGATTTATCGACTATTCGGCAATCTAGTACCACCAACAACAGTACGGATACTAGACGTATGTCTGAACCTTGTCATACTTTGACAGATAGAAAAAGTCCACCACCTCGTCCAGCTTCAGTTACATTATCACCGTTAAAAGGAAGCTGCACAGAATTGCATCCAAATCAAGCAGTTGTTTTAGATGAAGTTGGTGAAGGTGAAATGGTTGAAAATAAATTGGTAATACCAGATGAAATGGTACATTATTTAAACCAAGTGGCAGATACACAAAATGGTGATTTTAATATGCAGTGGAGCGAAAATGGAAACTCAAATAACATACAAAAGCCGTTGCCATCTCCTAGCCAAATTTTACCATCTCCCCAACCAAATTTTACACAATTGAATACAAATGTGATGTCTCCAGCATCTACAGTAAACCAAATGATGCCATCACCAGCTGCAAATTTAAATCAGATGATTCCTTCTCCCGCTTCAAATTTAAATCAGATGATGCCATCACCAGCTTCTAATATTACCCAGATGATGCCATCTCCAGCTTCCAATCTTAATCAAATGATGCCTTCACCAGCAACAAACCTAAATCAAATGATGCCCTCACCTGCATCAACATTTAATCAAATGATGCCATCTCCTTCGTCCAATTACAATATTCAAAATCCTTTAATGTCTCCGAATCAAATGGCGCAATCCCCTGGAACAAATTTAAACCAAATGGTGCCTTCACCTATGAGCGTAAGATGCCATTCTCAAATGATGTCACCTGGTGGAAATACCACCCAAATGGCACCTCCAAGTCAACTGATTAAATCTCCACGGCATCAAATGCAAAGCCCAAATCCATCAAATTGCAACATATACATGCAAAATGTTGGACAAAATAATCAAATGGTAAATAATGTGAATTGTTACAACGTTCAAACACCGCACAATCATAATATGTGCTTTATACAGCACGGAAATAATTGGGAAAATAATCAAATGGGACGTCTGTGTCAAAATCAAAATCCAATGCCTCAACCAAATGGACATCATAATATGTGTCAATCAAGAAATGTTGATTTCAATAACTGTAGGCCACAAGTGAATGCAAGCTATGTAGGTTCCGCAGTATCCATGACTTCAAATAGTGCTTCTTGTAATAATCACAGTTACCAAGTGTGTAATCAAAATGGCTACATAAACAACTGTCAACCCAATCACCTAAATAATTACTGTAATACTTACCCACCATTACAAAGTCCGGGATACAATTGTCTTCCTAACATAAATGAACCTCTAGCTTCACCAGCAATGGCTACTCCTGCTCCCAATGACTTAATGAATCAGCCACAACAAGCCCAAATGACTAGACCATGCTCACATTATGACCAACAAAATTGCTTTCGACAACCGATTAATAATCAGTGTGGATCAAATTGTACAAATTGTAATTGCCAGAAGCTAAATGTTTATCATAATCAAAACAAATGCTTTCATCATTGCAACAAGGCAGCTAGTGAAATTCAGTGCAAAGACATAAGCCAATCACAAATGTCGCCCGGTATTGTAAATCAAAATAATAGTGCACAAAATGGTACAAATACAACAACAAATATCCAGCCTTTAGGAATGCGACAAGACACCTATCAACGTACATTGGAGTATGTTCAGAACTGTCAGTCATGGGTTGGAAACAATGAATTAGTCAGTAGCAGCACACATCCCTTGGCTAAATGTACAGACACAACTAGTTCCAACATGATTATAAATGACATGACTTCATCGTTAAGTTCCTTACTGGAAGAAAATCGTTATTTACAGATGATTCAGTAAAGTCATACATAACAACTACTATTAAATAAAATATAACGAATAATAATTTATGGTTTATCCAATCAAATAATTCTGAATATGTACAAGAAATTTTATTATTGTTTGTTCTGATAGTGTTTAAAATTAATTTAAATTGTATATTGTGATACTATGAGTTGTAAGAATTATGGATCAATAGCAATATTATAATAGATTCAGCGAGAAGGCTTTAAAAAGTATTGTAAATGTAAGTTTGTAAAATTTATACATATTTCTCATGTTTTTTTTTTAATATTTATATAAAAATATTTTAAGAGGTTACAGATCTCAACATTGTATTAAGGCCATTAACTGCCATGTTCATATTTCAACAATAATTTTATTTATTGTTGTTTTGTTTTCTATATATAAGTTTTTTGTAAATATTTATAGATTTAGAAAATACACTTTGTATGTGCTATGGACACTTATTTAATAAAGAAAATGCTTAAATAATTAAACACAAATACGAACTATACTATTGTCTTCATTATTATAACTGTTTCCATTTTTAACTGATTAATGGTATTTCCACTGCTGAGAAAATGAATAAAACAATTTGCAGGTATGTACCTCAAATGTACCTGAAATTTCTTTGCCTGGTTTTGGTCGATTGAGTCCTCACCACTTTGATGCTTTGTGCACAATACTTGTTCTAATTGTACAATGCACTGGTATCATACTCACTCTCAAACAACGGCAAGAAATACTTAAGGCATATCTGCTTTTTTCAAAAAAATTTATTGAAGAAGAAGATGTGTACCTTCTTTTTATTTGCCACTAGGTTTTATCATAAAAATGTTTTTTGAAGTGTTTTCCACTTGACTTTCCCGCAACTAAAAAAAACTTTACCGAATTAAAAAATAAAAGCAAAAAAACTAAAAAATGATACCAGTAAACTTCCATTTCCCGCTGACAGATTTTACCCAAAAACTATTCAATTCCCGGATCTCATAGAAAGTATCTTAAATATAAATTTGCATGTTGTTTATAGCAGGGTTTTCAAACTAAGGTACATTAGTGTAGTCTTAGTGGTTCATAAAATATTTTGTTACTTAAAAAATCTAAATATTTTCTTCCTTATCCCCTTCAACCAATTAACTTTACTATTTTTACTTCAAACATTATTACTTTGTAAATTTTAAACTAAAATTAAAGATTTCGAACTGAAATAATAAGATTTTATTTTTATTAAATACTCCAAGAGCTCAGCAATCTTTCTGAAGGGAATAAGCTTTGTATTCGGTATACAATATCGTGAAGAGTATTGCTTCAGCAAGCACTGTTTTGAAACATAAAGGCCGCGTGAATCCACCATGGTCTCACGTTTGGAACTTTATATTCGGCCATGTAGTATAACATTGGAATACATGTAGTCAAACAAAACCATACTAAACAATAAACAAATATGACATTATACAAACTGATACTACTAGATGGTAGTGAGACTTGGATAATAAACTAGAGAATGAAGAGCAAAATACAAGCAGCAGAAATGAGATACTTAAGAAAAGTCATAGAAGTGACAAGATTAGACAGGGGGAGAAGTGAACACATAAGGTCAAAGCTAGAAATAGAAGGTATACAAATTACAAGAAAGAAGAAACATTCCAAGTATACCAAGTGACCAATATGGCGGCTGTTGGCAAGCAAGTCATCTCTCAAAACTGTGCATTGAATCTTTTAATGTAGGTGAAAGAAACTTAAAAAAATTATAAATTATAGATGAAATTTAATTTCTAAACAAATAAAAAGGTCAAAGTAACCATACAAACGCAATTTCATCAAATTTTTTGTGACTTCTTGTCAAACTTTTTAAATATGGAGGCTGTTGGCATCCCCATTTGACAGAAAGTTGGAATGCCTTATGGAATGGAAGAGAAACAAAAATAATATATATTATTTAATAGCATACACAAATAATACATCGCTGAAATAAGAAAAAATAGATCCATTTTTTAAAGCCTACTATGACCCCCATATGAAATATGAAAGTTAAAATTAATTTCTCGAAAACTGTAAATG
The DNA here is from genome assembly GCA_030264735.1 of Gymnusa sp. GC000175. Classification (NCBI taxonomy): domain Eukaryota; kingdom Metazoa; phylum Arthropoda; class Insecta; order Coleoptera; family Staphylinidae; genus Gymnusa; species Gymnusa sp. GC000175. The sequence continues at coordinate 1,692 of JARJDX010108427.1, read as the reverse complement.
TTGGAAAAATTTTAAGCATCCCTGTAAATTCTTCTTGAAAAAGTGTCTCAATAAAGTGCAAATTAAAATAGTGTATTACTTCATATAGGAAAGTTATAAGCAAAAGTTAAAAATCGTAAATATTACATTTTCACCGATATCTATTGACCTATGCATTTTGGAAAAAAATTGAGACGTCACTAAATTGGTCTGAGGCAACTTTTGTCTAATTTAACCGACATCGTATCTCCTACGTTCTGGAGATCCCCAGGTAGAACAACTTATCTGGGACACCCTGTATGCGACAAGATAGGTTACAGGGAGTGGCTATGTTGTTAATAGAGCAGAAGGTAACAAAACAGATAAATTTTGGTGATATTATCGAGGAATTAGCAGTAAAAAAAGTTTGTACGAAAGAGGAATAAAAACTATTATGTTTATGCATATATTATTGAATGTATTGAAGAAATAAATATTTCAATAAATAAATTGATAAATTTATGTTCGTGTATCATTTTATGTAGATTAGTCACCATACATACCTGATACCTCAATAAAAATTTAAATAAAATTTGAAAAAATCGTAGGAGGTTTTATTGTAATGTTCATAAAGATCATTGTGAAACCCTGGATTTGGTACACTGAACAAAATGTTTTTCAGATATTTCCCAGCCACTTAAAATCGTCAGTTTGGTTATTTATTATATATGTTCATCATTTTCCACATCATCGTCAGAGTTACTTTCTTGAAAGTTTTTTATAACTTCTTCTATGATTTTCTCCATAGAATTTGATGTCTGTATTCTGCATAGCATCATTTGAAATCGATGGCCCGGTTGTTGCATACATTGGCGCCGAATTATTCAAAATTTGTTTTACCTTTTCTGGATAGCGGCTGATAATTAGTTTCATCCTCAGAATCGGAACTTTCTGCACTTGGCTCTTATTCGTCAAATGTGGCACATCCTTTAAATGCATTTGCTTCAGTTTCATCATCGGAAAGAAATTAGTCCCATAACTTAAGTAAAGGCGCTTGTTCCTTTTCATATGACATGATTTAACAAGTTACGTGCACAATTTTCAAATAACGACTGAACTAAACACTAAATAGTAAATACATTCTACAACGCGGGCTAGACTAATTGTAGGCTCGGACTTGTGTGATGACTCATTGGTCTCGCCATCTCGCGTGGCCACTCGGACCATTGATATCGCGAGAGGCCCTGTGAGACCAACGTGTAAATTAAACAAACAAAAAACAAAACAAAATTTATATCATTTCCTGAATCTATTGGCGATTGCTCCTAAGCGATACGCTACCTAGTGTCAGTTTTACGAACTATAGGAACTGGGATAACAAACCTCAGTGCATATGGAGATTATATGTATCAATTCTATTTTGGAATCTTTTTAGAGTTTTTTTATCAATAATATATAATCATATGCATTTAAAAGTTATTTCTTGCATAGATTATAAATTCCTGTGTCTTTTAAATAACTGTATTTGCTAGGTTCTGTTTAAAATTATACACATATTTATATTTATATTTTGTAAGCATATATATTTCTGTCAATTTTGTGGCATAGTGTTAACTAAAAACACTTTATTTTTGTAAATGGCAGTAAATAAAGGAAATAGTTATTGTCACCGCATATATATTTGAAATATTTCAATGAAGAAAAGTCTATGCTTTGTAAACAATTCATTTTAAA
>JARJDX010108418.1:0-17377 GCA_030264735.1 Gymnusa sp. GC000175 | reverse complement strand
TTAATTTGCCAAAGGGAATTTTTACACAAACGTTTCTGTGGGGTCAAAAGGGGAAAAAACGATTTTGATTTTTTGAAAAAACGGAAATTTTCAAACAAAAATCGAGGTGAACCGAATTCCTTGGATCGCTTCCAGTCATCTGACTTTTTATGGGTATTTAGACGATGTTTAAAAAGTTATTTAAAAGTTTTTAGCTTAGGATTACCGTTTTCGAGATATCGACGCTTCTTTTTTCAACTTTAAAGAAGTCGCTACGCAAAATGGCGGGTCTTAAAATTTTTTCGAGCACAAAATGTAAAGTAAATGGTATATTTTAATTTTTCAAAAATTGAATATTTTTGATAGACATAATTGTAAAAATATTACATTTTATGTGAAAATATGAAGTTTAGTTCTTGAAAATTCTAAACCGGAACAGAAAATTCTAAACCGGGACACATAGGGTACCTCTCGGGACACCGGGACAACTGATCCCAAACCGGGACTGTCCCGGCCAAACCGGGACGTCTGGTCACCATATCTAAAGGCGGCACTGCAGAGATAAGTTGATCGAAAGGAAGAAATTAGAAACTCAAAAATAAAGCTACGATGGGTATCGCAAGGAAAACTGGATAAAGATTAGGGCAGGAACTTATTAAATTTTAATTTTATTTAGACAATATAAAGAGAGGATAGGACCAAAAGCAAGTGAAAACTAGAACAAAAACAAAAGCAGAACAAGATCAAATACAGGAAAATGCAAAGAGCAGGAGAAAACGAAGAGCCTGAAAAGACCAAAAGCAGGAAGAATAGCAGAAAAAGATAACAAGGCAAGGAGCAGAATGAGACTAAAAATGGGACAAAATAGCACATAAACTCACTTAAATTTTTTTAATTTTACAAAAGTTATTAAGAGACATGTCGGGCGAATTTTTTTTTAAAAAAATTTCAGTATTTTTAAAGGCTTAAAATAGACAACATTATCACACCCGTCCATTAAGTAGGCATTTAAAAAATAAGATAAATAAGCAGATTTGACCGTAAAAAATATTTATCCAAATTATTTTTTGATAAAGATTTGTTAAGATATGTGATTTGTTAAGATATGTGAAAATTTTTTTAGATTTTTTTTTCAAATTTTATTTTAGAAAACCAAAACTATGGTAAATTGATCCCCAATAAAATTTGTATTCAAAGGTTGTATCTTAAAAAAAATCTATTGTTCATTTTAGTGATAATTTTTGTTGTTTAAATTTTATTATGAAAATTATTGGATATGCTGTTAGGTGGACTATAGATTCAGTGAAATGTTTATGTGCCAGTAGCAGTATCACACCTGTGCCTGTGTAGCAATTCCGATAACAGAGTAATTTATGATATTGCAGATAGTATGAGATCAGCAGGGCTTAAATTAAACGAAAAATTTTATCCAGATTTAATATATTAATAAATGAACACATTAAATATGGAAATGAAAAATGCAGTTGTAAAGTTGCAGGTGCACATGTTGAGATTATAGTATCCACAGTAAACGTTTTGTCCACAGCGTTTGTTGAAAAAAAAAATGTAAATATAGTTTAAAAGAGTGAAATACCATAAATTTTTCAGGCAAAGAAAGTTGGGTTGTAAATCCTACAAGAAAACTAAGTTGTGTATTTAAAAGCATGATAACCGTAAAAGTTATTGCGTGAGTCAATGACTTTCCTAATTTCAAAGGACTAGGTTACTGTGTAAAAAGACAAAAGTGCGAGTACATTTCCTTTTCGGTAATTTTACTCCACAGAGGTAATAAAATTCTAAGGGAGGCGTTTTAATCCTTTGGGGCTTAAATAATTTGAAGCAACTACTATACCTTCTTCCACCGTGGCTTTTTTTCATTCTCAGCATTTTCACTTTATTCACCCTAATATTTCTTTCTATTATATTTTTTTTACACAACACAATTTACAAAATGTTTTTATCTACTTGTTTTATAAATATATAAGTTTTATAAATACATTATAAAAAAAGTCAATATGAAATTTCTTTTACATATGTAGAAAAATTTGGGTTAACGTACCTAGTAGACTATATAATTTGTTTTACAGCTGACGCTGACAATATGTAATTTGGAGAGAGAAAGGTTATGGAGCGCGTTTACTTTAGTTTAGTGATTTATATATTTTTTAAAACCAGAGCCGGAGTAAACGGGGCTAGTTTCAAAAATGGGGCACATTTATATTTACTTTTAAATAAATTCTTTATTATAAAGACAAAGTGGGATTACACATAGCGGAAACACAAAGTAATGATATATTATTAGCCTTCTTGCCTTTAAGTAGCAAAATCTTTAATTACATCATCAAAATTTACCACTTTTGACTGACAAAGTATTCGGACATGTTAAGTATTTTTGCCGTAATAATTTTAATCATAAAAGGTGTAGTTGGGCTGAGGTAACGATTACAGTTTGCAAATAATAATTTTGATTATGTTTCTGAAAAATTATTCTCAACAAAACACGGTATACTCTCGATTTTCTGCGCTAATGCAGGGAAGGGACGGGTACGAACAATGAAAAACACGGATAATTGTGTTGTTTTATCGTTGTGTTATTTTATCGTTGTATTCAAATCATCTTTGGTTGACGAAGGATTTTAACAGATGTCAGTACCTTCTAAAGACTCTTACATTATCGTCCAAAACACTTTCACTTCACTTTCACTTTAAAAATATTTTTTGGCTGTTGAAATCTCGTTCACAAAAATAATCATAATAACCTATTAATGTAATGTTCATAGAAAAAATCAATAAAATGCACAAAATCTGAAAAAGTGAGGAAAAATTGCTAAAATCGCACGCGGTACCCCGATCTATAAACTATTGAGCTTTCGTTTGTGGGCGCAGTGACAGGTTCCAACTCTGTTTAAAACATCTTGTATAAATTTAACAAAATATATGAGGGGAAAAATTAAATATATAAAAATGAATTTTATGTAATTTCAAAAAGGTTTCCGCATCTGTCATGTTACTTTATTTAATAAAAACAATGAAACATCCCAGAGATTTAAGTTTTTGCTTATTTTAAATTTTCCCTTTTTCAGTATCTGGAAAATTGTTTTTTAAATTTAAATATTTATAAAACAGTTGAATCACCTCTGGGGATTCCTTAAAATTACAAGTTATAAAGAATTCAATTTAAAAATTGCTCGGAAAATTAATTTTCCAATTGACCCTTAGTATCTAAAAAGATGCTCGTAAAAAAGACGCGTGATTGCTTTGATGTATGAGAAGATTATTTAGGGAAAATAATTGAAAAATAAAGGAAAGCCAAGGCTGAGTGAGTTTAATAAATGGATGTGTATTAACAATTGGCAAAATATCAAAACAAGTACTAAGCTGAGGACTGCAATAAAGTAATATAGCATAGCATAGAATATAGCCAACCAGTATGACAGTTCCTATTTGTAATTATTTATTTATTTATTCAATATATTTATGACGCGTCATGTGGTGGGTACGTTCAAATAGTGCAGCATAGTTTATTACAAACAGCTTATCATCGATCGTTCACAATAATAATTTATAATGCTTACAGCCGTTGTCCATTTAACATGAAGTTAGTTAATTAAACCCTATTTGTACACTTTTATCATTATACAATTACTAATGTACAAATAGATGTGTTCCCGCATAATTTGCAAAGCCATGACATTTTTTTAGTAAAATTATCCCCAAAACAATGTCCCCGCATTAAGCATGAACATTAAACAATGGACAAAAGAAGGAATGCCATTTTGGAAAGACCTACCGCACCTAATCACATATTTATTAATACAAACAACGGCGGTTGTATTACACAAATGCATAATAGATGATGTTAGCCAATCATAACGGTGCATAATAAACTTTTCTGCGATATTTTTGGGAGAATTTAATTTCGCGCCAATGTTTCACTGAAATATTTACATGAAAAAATCGATGGAAGTCAACCGCGCAAAAAAATTAATCTCACATTACTCATGCTTTTCAACCCGTTTACATTTTTATCAGAGGGTAAATAGACGGCAATAGATTTTATTTAAGCAAAAAAAAAGATGAAAATAGTCAGCGAATAAAGAAGATAAGAGAACTTAACGTCTGTGAAAATGTAATCTCACTGTCCACTGGATAAACATGGCCTCATTTCAGCAAATTACCAAGAGCCGGACCATGAAAAAGTAAATATAAATACAAGACTCCCCTCCTCCACTTCGACAGAGAAATTAAACAATATTTTACAAAAATCCACACTGGGAAAAAGGGTACATTGATGAACCACAAGCCATAATAACAGAATAACAAAACAAAAATGTATGTACAATATTTATGAACCCTATTATTTGCTTAACTTTTGTTATAATTTTAGGGCAATTAGGAAAAGGATCAAGTTAATGTAATCGTAATGAGAACCAATGTAAATAAATCCGACTCTCTATCAGTAAACTCATTATTAAATTAAATTAAAACATGCACACAATTTTATTTGTAAATTATTTTGATCACAACAAATAAAAAAATTTATTGTGGTCATATAATGAGTTATTAAATGTAAAATTAAAAAAAAATGATAACAACATAATTTGTTTCAAATTTAATTCTAGACACTTTTGTACTCTTATGTTTTTCCATAAACTTGATAGTTTTTTAAATATTTGCAAAAAAACGAATAACCTTACAAATAAACTACCACATCCGGTTGGTGGATTTCAGCCAAAATTAACTGGGCTCTTTCAATTATTGTTAAAAGCTTAAATATGAATTTTTGTGGTGATATCTTTAATAGTTTTTTAGAAAACTTACCCACAAAACGGCGCCACACACATACATCCACACAGACATTTTTTTATTTTGGTCAATTCTTGTTCAGAGGACCCGAAAGGTGTATTGCCACTAAAATCTCAACCTTTTTTTTGACAATTACAATACTTTATCTATGATAAAGTAATAAAAAATTAAAAAAAGCAAAACAATTATCAAAAATACAAGAATCCATCTTTTATTATTCTTTAGACTATTTGCTATATACAAAGATCTAAAACGACAAAAGTTGACGTCATCTACATAAATACAGAATCATCTTTATACAGAGCCAACGGTTGAGATATAGGCAGGGGTAGGGTAGGACTACAGAGAGCCTGACACATCGTAAGGATGCCAAACAACAAAAAAGCGCCCTAGATGAGGAAATGAAAGAAACCACGTGACCAATTGGAAAAAATAAATGACGAAGTTAGTGATGATGCACAAAATATTGTGCAAATAGGCTTCGTTAACTATAGTAGCCGGGTAAGTTATAAGAAGGTCAAATGCAAGAATCCTAAAAGGAAATGGAAAAATGAAATGTAATGAGGTAATCTAGAAGACCAAGGGGAATATGGAATTGATAAAGTTGGAGATAACTAGAGTGGACTAAATAGGTAGAGAGAATATTAAATATAAGGGTTCCAAAAATGGATCTAAATAAAAAATGGTAAATAGGAAACTAGCTGGGAGACCAATGGGAAGCAGAAATGAAGATACGTCATGCTCATGAGAATGCTGAACACGAGGATCCTAAAAAGCGGTCTGAATAACAAGGTGGACGATAAGGGATTAAATTGAAGATAATGAATATGATCAAATAACAAAGTTAAAGATAATTCCCACCGTATTAGAGAGCTATCAAAATTGCAATCTCTGAGCTGGTATGAAGAAAGGAGCTAGAATTAAGATATGCCGACGACATAGCGGTCGTTATACCGGATCAAAACTGTTGCTTTTATGATTTTTATTAAATATTAAATAAAGCCAAAATTATATATAGCTATGTTATATGTATATGTATTGGTAGCTTAGTTGGGTTGTGCGTTGTCTATCAAGCTAAAAGTGAAACCCTGAAACTAACATTGAAATTTTACAACCACTTCCTCCTTGAAAAGTAATGGGCAACTAAAAGGCCGTCCAAACACGGGTCGTTTGGTACTCGAAGCGCCTGCGACTCAAAGTCGGAGCGTCATGTGCGTTACATACGAACTATGCGATGCAAGCGGAATGTGCTCCGCTTCCAACCAGGAAGGTACAAAACATCTTCATTTTTCTTTTATATTTTATAATAAACAGTTCAAGGGATAAGGAAAATGCTGTCATGTTTTGTTGGTATCATTGGTTGAAAAGAAGAGAAACACAAAGAGTATGAGTTGATCCGTACATTGAATGAATATTTCATTGTCGGCTGTTTGTTGCGGCAAAAAACTGATCCAAAGTTTTTGGCCGTTTATAGAATGTCAAAAAAACCGTACAATCGTACAATTCTCTTACAAATTTGATATTAAACACCTCCATCGTCCACGATGCAAGAGTCACGCTTAACTTTTCCCGTTCTTAGCAAGTCGCACGGTGCAGCGATGATCGAGACGCAAACGGATCGATTACGAATTGATTGCCAGTCGGCTCGTTGGCGGCCCTCCACTTACTTACATATGAAGTCGGTTGGAAGGAAAATCGCTTCGACTTCGAGTCGCAGACATTTCGAGTACAAAACGACACGTGTGCGGACGTACATGTTTTAGTAAACCATCTCCAATTTAGTAGTTCGAAACTCATATTAAAGTGTAGGTGTAATAAGAGACTAAAGGTGGGTGGGGAAGTCGCCTGAATTCGGTAACGAGTCTGCAACTTCTCAAGAAGAGGATGTGATATAAAAATAACGTTGGACTTTCTTTATTATGTTATTCAGATACTCATAATGTAATACAACTTGTTTCCAAAATTATTTCGCAGAAAACACTTTGGAGAACATTGTTCAAGGTGCTACTAAATATAAATATAATGTTTAGATTAAAAAATATAGGGTTTATTATAATAATATATACAAATATTTTCAACAATACTCATGACAATGGTTTTAAAGTAAAAAGATTAGCCGATACTACATACCGTTGCTCAGGGGATGCCCGAATGTACATATTGCATATCCTCTTCGAGGAAGCTCTTTCCGTGTCCCCCAATACTTAAATAACTAACAAGAAAGGAAGGTAGCATTTAGCTCTAAGCTGTATACCTCCTGACATATCTATTTAAGGCCGTCCTCACATGGGTCGTTTGGTACTCGAAGTGCCGCGACTCGAAGTCGAAGCGATTCTCCCTCCAGCCGCCAACGATTACGATTCTATTGCCAAACGCCTCGTTGGCGGCGCTCCACTTACTTACATTGGAAGTCGGTTGGAGGAAGAATCGCTTCGACTTTGAGTCACAGACGTTTCGAGTACCAAACGACCCGTGTGCGGACGGTCTAAATGTTGCATCTTCCTTCATAAAAACCTTTTTTTGAAAAAGCAGAGTAGCCAAGCGGTAAAACGCTGGACTGGCATGCTAGAGTTCAAATCCGGCACAATTTATAACTCTAGATTTAAAATTTCTCTCTGTTCTCGAGTGGTTCGGTTTCGGAAGTCAGCTTAAAAGCCGTTGGTCTCGTCTGTGACGTAACACCTGCCCTGTTATTCACATTAAAGACGTAGAAATTAAGCTAAAAGAAGACTCTGTCTACACCCGAAAGCGAGAGCTCTTTCTCAAAAACGGGTACATACATGTTTTTTTTTTGGTGAATGCGCCGGGCATGTTAGGAACAAATAATGCCCTGGAAATTAAAGAAAGGAGAAAACACGTATATCTGCGGTAAGTTATTGAAAATGACAAGTCTAAATCAAACCAAAACCTGATCAAATCTAAGTTTAGTGGTGTAATTGATAAACATAAAATTTTTTGCCCACAAAAATATGGCACACAATTTTTTTAATTTTGGTCAATTCTTGTTCAGTGTAGTATTTCTTCTGAAATCTCAATTTAGTTGTTGATAATACTTTTTTTTTACTATCGAATGATAAAGTAAAAAACAAGTCAAATATTGTGATCTCTAAGGAGCAATAAAAATTTAAATAATTTTCTATTAAAACATTTAAAAATTTTGTACGTTATTTTGTTTATATCTATATAAAAAACTACAGTAATAATTGAATTATTTATCAACGTTCAACTTTTAAGCATTTTTTTAATGTATATAATAACTTTAATACATGTTAAGCACGTCCATATTTTTCAACTTGACCTTTTTGTAATACATATTAGTATTAGTTAGTGCGTCCCAAAAGAATAAACATTGTTATAAACTTTTCAACGCTTATAATATTAACTCAAAAAACTTTTTAAAATGACTCTAACCACGCTCTTATAACCAGGTAGTTTAAATAAGGTCATACTTGTATGAACCAAAATTCACAAAATATAATCATAATATTATATTAAAATTATTAAAAATAATTTACACATACTAGGTTTAAAAATATTTTTGTGACAGAAATCGCTAGAAGTAAATAATTTAAAATTAAAACAAATTTTAGGCTGTTTTTTATTTTTATGCATTTCTTATGATATTACCTAAAATCAAAACTTTTTTTACTTTCGGTAGCGTAAATTCCTACTCCGTAAATTGATTCGTTTTTTTTCTAGTTTTACTTAAAACTAAATTCTCTATAATCAGGATACAGGAACATTTTTTATCTTTGGGGTTTTAAACGATGCTTACTGTGTACCTAAGCAGTATGCTTTTCTTTACAAGATATGTCCATTCAGCCATTTTAGTCCTAAATTACGTTTTTTTTTTGTTTTAATTATAACCAATATTTGTGGTTTAAATTTAGAGTTTATACATAAAAGATGCAGTTTAAACTTTATTTTGCAACTAATATAATATAATTTTCCATGTTATAAAGTTTAAAAGCAAGAAAAAGGCAGAATTTTCTATGAAAGCAAATATAAGAAAACTTTTGTACCAATACCATAACGTATTTAATAGTGATAGTAAAAAGAAATAATTTTAAAAAGTACCTAATTCATATGTTTTTGATGTTATTAAAAGCAGAATGGTTTGAACTTTGTACGATTCGAAATGGAACATTTTTTATTACACGATATCATTGCAGAATTATTGATGTGTATTTTATTTGTGATGAGTGGGAAGAAAGATATGAGGGGTAGGAATTAATGGATGGATATTTGGATTGCGCAGTAGATAATAATTAAAATAGTTATTATTGTAATATAATGTTTTAGTTTCCTGTTAAAATAGAGATATTTTAGGAATATATTATGTTAAATAAATATAATGCAATTCATAAACAAATGAAATGTGATACATTCAAATGTGTATGGATTATTTTTTTTCTCATGGAAAATTAAACATTTTGTCGGAGTTTACGAAACTACGTATTTCCACTTCAGCCTCTGGCAAAAAATTGTTATTCAAAAATAAATTTACCTTGTTCGTATATTGAAAATGTAAAATTCATCAATTATTCGGTTCATATTTATTTCTATTAGATTGGAATATATATACAACAAACATGTGAAGAGTTTTCTATTATTTATTTTAGTGCTAACACAAATATATGCATGCCTTTCCATGGTTTAATGTCTATTTACCAATTACATTCGCATTGTTTAAAAATATTTATACAAACATTACTCGACAAATTAAACAACATAAAACCTTTTCTCTACGTTTTAGAAAATACATTTACATGACGCTTGTTTACACATTTAACATTTATGTGATGTTTTTTTATTGTTTTTAATAATTCCGCATGTATATTTAAAATTTGGTTCTAAACCAGATGCAGATATGCGAAGTTCTATAAACAGCCGTTCGCTCCCACGCGGAGTTCTTTGTCCTGGGGCAGTTGCAATTAGCAGTATCCCCTGTATACATTACGTTAGTTGTATGATCGGTTGAAATGCGTACCTCGTATGTAATGGCCACCTGGGCATAAAAAAATGTTTATTTTAATTCCGTACAGTGTATAACCAAAAGCACATTATAATCATTCGTAGCTGTTCTCGCACGAGCCCAGCTTTCCACGATTAAATCCTCGCATAGCCTTTTATAATCGTGCTTGCAAATTATTTTCTTCTATATTTTCATAATCGTGTATTTAAATATTTAACTCGTTTAACTTTCTGTTCGAAGTAATTATTATATACGTACAAAGGGCAAATTTAGCCTTGAGGAGTTTCTTCTATGCAAGCCAAAACATTCCTTTAATGTTACCAACAGATAGCCTTTATAATGTTATTTTTTTAAACAAAATTGTATTTATAAAAATCGTCTACATTAAATTTTTTTTTTTAACAGTGCGATGAGTTGAAGTTTCCTTTTTATTGTATGCATCAAACCCATACATATAAAAATTGATAGTAAATCAGACGTTCCGGTGATTTTCTATCGATACTTGTACCGTTGAGTGATGTAGGAATGTTTATTATATTCTTGTTTGGAATAACAAAGGTAGCAACTTATCAAAATTCTGTACGTTGCTGCACATTGCGCTATTTTACCAGAACGAGCACTGCTGTATATTTCAAGCATACCTACAAGATATATTGTGGTTGCTAAAGTGCGTATAAACATGTTCTGAGGTGTTCGTAGCTCTAAATGTAAATCATTCCATGAAGGAATAAATTTCTGTAAATAGTTGTACTTGTAACACATACCTAAACTGTGACCTGCTAGTAATATTGTTGCGTGTTCACTATATCACTATTAATAGAGCAGATTTGATATTGCCGACAAACTAACTTGTCGAGAACACATAGATAATGTTTATGAACGTAATACTAGGAACGTAACAGGAATAGCAGCGCATAGCATCTGACCTATCATTAAATAACATAAGCATAGCTCATACATCTCAATCAAACACTACCCTAACGTCAACATCTTGATGTATGATCGATTATTAACAATGTATTTTACCACTAATTCATACGTATGTCAAAGCCGGATCGAGTTAAGTCTCTGTTGACAAACTTGAGGAGGCCCAAAAATTATTGCAACCCAAACAATTAAAAACTGTCTAAAAAGGTTACTAGCAGCAACTTTAATAAATGATTAGGTAGTTATTGTCAATCATCATAAATAAATGGCAGCAAAGTCAATTTTTTTTTTATGTCCCAAATTCTAAATTTCCGTATCTAAAATAATCGCGTGCAACATAAAAATAACTTACCTTTTATGATTTATTAGATGTGAATGTTACTTCATTCATGGTAAAACATATTAAAAATAACAGTTTTTTACACTACTGCAAACAGCGGATTTTGTTTATTATTTTACAAGTATTTTCCTAAACTGATAATTTTTTTTAAAGCAAAAATTCAGGTTTTAGTTGCGTGGCTCCTTGCCAACGTTTCGCTCGCCATGGCATGGCGCGTCATCAAGTCGGAAAAGTCCGAAAACACTCAGTCAGTTAAACATGTACATCAATTTAAGTCGTCTAAATTAAAGCAAAAAATTCTTCCAAAAAATGTTAAATACAAATTTTCTAATCTCAATTGCGAAGATGTGAAATAAATTTTTTTTAAATACCTGTCATTATGAAAATTAAGATATCTTAAAATATCTTGTAATAATCCAATGTACAAGTTATAAAAGTAGGGAAGCCAGAAATAAACCATTTTTTATAAAAAAAATTGTAAAAACAAAAAATAATTTTATTAATTTTCATCCAAAATTTTATGTTATTACAATTATCAAAACCGTTTAAACTAAATTTTTACTTCTTCTAGAGATATCGTCGATCGATATCGCGTGACGACTCTGAAAGACGGTATCTCGAAAACTGTTTTTTTTACAAAAAAATTATAGTCTGAAAATCTATGATAAATCAATTGGTTCGAGGCGATCCGAGAAATTTGGTTCACCTTAATAACGCCGGAATGTAGAAGAGTCGATACTATTTAATTTCAAGTATTAAACATTAAAAATGGTTGTGAGCGATGAAGAGTTGAAGGACGATAATAAATCGTCCTTAACTGTTGCTTTCTTTATTTCTTCATCTTCTTTGTAATCGTTAAGAATATAAATTTCCTTTTCTGTTTTGTGTAGAATACGTACGATCGTGGGTACGAGTCCCACAACGGTGTTCGCCCTCCTCCTTTCCTCGAGGGAGCGGTCCTAAAATACGACAGAGGTGAAACGGCTGTGGGCCGGGTACGAGTCCCACAATGGCTACCTAACCTCTTTTCCTCGTCTGTTTTTCGTTTTCTTCTTCTGTCCCAGTTGGGATAGAATGCTAGCGCCAACCGGGTTGGCGCTCGTTGATGTTCTCGTTAGAGCTGACTCAAATCAGGTTCCGGTCGGCTATGGCCACCGGGTTGCCGCAACTAAATTTGTTGTTTCCGTTGGCATTGCCAACTGATGAGCATAGAATTTTTTTTTCACTTTTAAAAGTGAAAAACCTTTAATATTCTTTTTAACCACCATAGACACATATTATTTTAAATTTCATTAGGCACATAAAAGTACCTGAAGCTTCTTCCATATTTTTTTTCGTTTGGTGTCTGAACTTCTTTTAAGTTGAAAAAATGACTTTATCAACCAAACTTTAATTCTAATATTAAAAAATTATATACTTTTTTTATAAATGGTCTAAAGATCTACAAAAATGTTTTATGGTTTGGTAACGTACAGGCTGGCTCAGGATAGAACGACATGGAGAACCGCTGTTGGCTCCTGAGACTTATAATGGTGTCACCAAATCCTCTCGGAGGGTAAACGGCTAGGGGAGAAGAAAAGTACAAGCTCCGGATACCACTTTTATTCCAGCACGCGTGTTTGGGGGCTTGGCCTTAGTTTGCGAAAATTTGCAAAACTATCCGGCTTAGCTTTTGGATACTGGGGTAGCCACTTTTTTTTATTATCATAGATTGGTAGCCCTGTAAAAATTACGTGTACAAGGCACATTGGCGTCAAGACGACATCAAAAATTATATATCGAAAAAGGCGCCACCTAGTAAGAAGCAAAAACAGGTGCTTGATCATTATCATAATTATGAATCAACCAGTTGTATTTACTATTGAACATAGACCTCCTTTATGTGACTTAAAACGTTTCGCCTTTATTCAGTTTGGCTGGTATCGCTTTAAATCATTTGTCCACCTTATAGGGGGCCGTTCTGATTCGGATTTTCTTAGTCCATCTGGCGACGTTGGTTCTTGCCCAGTTCCGTTTTAGGAATGCTATTCTCTCGACAACATCTGTGACTCCTGTTCTGCGGAATCCGCGGTTTGGGACTCGATCCCTCAGGGATAGGTGAAATGTATTGACCTCTCCATGTCTTGCTGCGTAACGCGGTTTTTGAATATGCACTTTTTAGTTATCATCAATGTTTCCGCACCACATCGTCAGCTTTTCCGCAAAATCAATAAAATACCAAAAAGACTTTACTTTAAGTTTTAATATTTTGAAGATAAAAAAAAAATATTTTCGTTTTTGAGTGATTTTAATATTTAAAAATATATACAGTTTTTGATTAATAGAGTGCACATTTTGACATTTACTGAAGAAAGAAATGAAAAAACGTCGTAGAAAACATTTTTAAATTTTGATTCCGTTTTCCCGTAATGATATTTTAAATTGTATCAATTTACAGCATACCTGAAAATGGGGAATGTACGCCAACCCTGTAATTAAATTTTTAATTTTTCGCCATAATTCAACGAACACAAGCGAATTTCATCAACCAGACTCTCAAGATGCTTATATAACGTGATCGTTTGGGATATTGCAATGGTAAAGTTGCAAGTAAAAAAATAGTAAAGCTCATAATAATCAGTAAAAAATTAAAATGTTGGAACACTACGAGCCGCACAAAAGGAGGTGGAAGGCCGCATGTTGCTCGTGGGCTGAAGGTATCCAATACCTGATTTATAGAGTATGGCTTTTAGAAAGAACGTATCTATAAGAATAAAAACTTTAAAAAACTTAAGAATAACAAATAAATACAACGGGATTAGGATGAAAGATATTTCGAAAAATTTGAGAGGGAAAAGTGAAAAAACAGGCGAATGAGTCTGGATTCTGTAGTATCTTAGTAGCCTTCTGGCAAAACTTGGGCCCTTAAACCACCAAGGTAGAAAGAAAATTTCTTTGCGCTATTGTGCTGTCACAATTCGGAACATCCATGATGTTGGAAGAAGAAAAGCATAGTGATAGATACCTAATGTTCCTCTCATAAGGTCTTTCTCGGAACAGAAGTTAAGGATGTGTTTCTCCGCTTCGTTTTCTTGTTTTCATACTTAACTGTCTACACCAGTATTCATCTTAGAATATTTATTTTAAATAAGAATTTGGGTCAGTAAAAATTGCTTTAAACAGAATTAATTTTGCAGAAAAAAATGTGTTAAAAACTAACAGGTAGTAAAAAATACTAATAAATCCTCAATCAACTTTTAAAATTTAATTGATTAAATCTGATTGACAATGAATTGGTTAAAGATTAATCAAAAAGTTTGATTACTTTTACAAAAACACAGTTTTGTGAGAATCAGCAATAATATAATTTTCACATGAAAATACGTTGTTAAATTTGTTACATTTACCAATGACAGTTATTTTGATCTAAAACTAATGAATGGATTAATGAGGGTCAAAAAGACCCATAGGTGCCATAGCATTGAATCTCATGAATTATAGGATGTAAATTAAACGCGTATTAATACATTTACACAAATGATGAATGATTATACACGCTGGTGTATTTTTAATCACATTTAAATTAAATTAGGTAAAATAACCTAATGATATCATGATTTTCCATTACCATTATAGTTTACTTTTAATTTTCAAACTGATTGCAAATTGTATGTTAAAGCATCATGCGTGTTTGATTCCGGAACACAAGTAAAACTTTATTAACTTGCTAGCTTTTTGAGATCTATAATATATGTTTTACGCATTGCAGCGTATGGTTCAATTAGCACTGCAATTACTAACATTACACAAAATGTATGTGGGTGTAAAGTAATAAAATAAAATTAAAATTTATTAAATGAATTTATAAAAACGTAATAAATTATATATATTTAAATATATGGTTTGTAAATAAGTTAATTTAGACGTATACATTAATTTGATTAAAATTAAAGTTTCATTGGTGAAGAATTGATCGCTTAATGCTATGTGTAAATAAAGTGAAAGTAAGATATTCTAGGGCGTCATTTTAATTAAGAATTTTAGTTAATAATAGTTACCGCTATATTATTTTCCGTAAAGTTTGTGCACAGTTCCTTCATTAAAGTTTTGCTGGGAAGCTATGAAAACACAGTAGGATGAAAATTGATGAAAACTGATGCTCCCGTGAAATTGTCGAAAAGCTAAATGGAAAAAAAAAGAGAACGTAGCGTAGCAGCACGTTTAGATTCAATAAAAAATCTGTGCGCTTATAAAAAGTCAAAGATAAGAATATTTTTTTGTCTAATTTCAAATGTCAACATGCAAGAGTTCAATAAAAGAGAACAAAGAATTCCTAACGCGCGTCTTAAGAAATGTATGTCATGAAAATAGAGGTAAATTCTAAATGACTCTAATCTGAAAGGTTACATTATTTAATGTACTATTTCATTGTCAACGTGGCGAATGTCATATTTTTCCCCCGTTCAAAAATAAGTTAAATTGTATAAGGTTTTGTGTATTTTTCTGGCCTCCATTATAACGGTGTAGAAAAAAGGCTTTGTTTTTCATTTATTATTGTTATAACTAGACAAACATGTTTATGGTAATAATAAATTTTCAGCAATAATTAAGCAAGCAACGGAGTAAATCAAAGTTCGAGGTATTTGATACGGGGCACGGGAAAGTTTTGACAATTCCTGTGACCCATAACAAGGTGCAGTTTTAGCATACCACATTCCTGATGTTAAATTTCATAGAATCGAGACAAGAGGAATGTTGCGTGCCGAATCTTGCCAGCCTCTTTGAGCTGAGAGATAGAACTCTAACAACTACCTTCGAGGCTGGCTTAAGATTACAGATAGATGTAAAGGGTACTTACATATTCTAGTCTGGTCGAATTTCCTGAAAAGGGAAAGGGTGGCATAGAACAGAGACGGAATAATACAATCTTTATAACTGTCTTTATTTCAATTCCATTTCTCTACTTATAATATCTAGTTTTTTTGTTTATTTTTGTATATTAATATTTTTTGGGTCGTGATTTGAGAACACGCTCATATCATTCCATGCGTTGCAGCCTGTGATATAAAATTCTTTTACACAGTGTGCCACCCTGCAACAAAGGTGCGCAATATATATGTTCTATCTAACTTTACATATTTCTACGAATCACCTTTGCACGCTGACTAATTTCTATAAATAAACATAAATTTAAACAATTTATTTTGATTATTTCGTCTTTCGTTACAAAAGTGCCGAAGCAAATGAAATACCTAATCACTAAACCCATAAAAATATAATTAATCAATAAACTCTGTAACACATTTATGCACCCGTTATGGGGTACAATAATTTGGCCCTTTTTTATATTTTTTTTACGACGATAAATATTACACTTTATATAGTCAATTAAAATCGATGTCATATCTAAACTAAGTATTGTATAAATATAAATTATACAGCTCTTTGGTAGGTGCTTGAACAATAAAATATTGACCGTTGGCTTTATTTTTGACTCATCTAAGAGAACACTAACACGGCAATTTAAATGCATGTCTCGATCCTTGCGGTTGTTCGAGTGGCAGAATTGAATTGTAATAGCCATGATATGTACTTGGACATACAATTATCTATAGTCTGAAGGGAAAAGACTATTTAATCAGATCAACACAAGAAGAAATGAACGGGAGATAAGTTGCGCTGAAAGAGAGTACGTGCTATAGACATGCATATTGCAAGAAAGTTAGTCAGCACAAATAAGGATCGTCTAAAATGGCCTTTGCTGTTCTTTTATCGTAGCTGAATGTCATACGTCATAATAATGAACGCAGTTATCACAGAATATGATATTTCGCTTGGCGAGATAAATATGCAAATAGCGGGGACTTTGTGCAAAGAGAAGTGTAAGGAAGGCAAAGGATAGAATATAAACAGGACGCGGGACGTTTTAGTGGTCCACGAAATGGGCAACGAGTAACGAATAATGGATAATGGATAGGCAAGGGGTCGTCTTAGTAATAGCGGGATAAGGGAACGTAATGTATTGCAGCGCATTTTTGATCCGAACCCCAAACTGTCCGTGACCGTCGTGATCTTATTATTTCCGTGAATAATATGCCAACAATAGAATGTTTTGAGCAGGTATTAGTGATGATGGTGGAGGTGACGTACAAGGGAGATGGGTAAATAGTGGTTAGCTGACTAACTAACTTACTGCTAATAACCGTGTTAGGTCCAGCAGACACGGGGTTGCGACTCCAGAGTCCGGAATTCCGTCCATATTTGGCCCCAGCTCTAATTCCAGTCTCTAGGTCGGCGCGTGTCTCTTTTGTATTAATTGACTATCGGATTAACATAGCCTCAATCCTGTCCCAATTATTTATATATATATA
>JARJDX010108359.1:0-13444 GCA_030264735.1 Gymnusa sp. GC000175 | reverse complement strand
TCCGAGTAAGTCAACCACCGGGCGTCTGTAGAAAGCTCCTGCTTCGGAAAATGAAGTTGATAAGAAACCTGGCTAATGGCAGCCGATCTTTCAAGTCCACACAGGCTTAACGCCTCTCTGCACTCGATGCAAGAGGTCGATCCGCGATACAGGGTGCATGCCTACGCGCCGCGATTAACGGGTGTAAGTATCCTAGGAGAACTGGCTATATGGTCTAAGCGATATACGCCTTATGGTGGTTTAGTCGTTCCACATAGTTGTTGCATCGGGTCAAGAACCTCACAGATATTTTCGTATTCAAATGTTGACCTCTACGCTTAAGCTGGGAAGCTTAAAATCTAACCGAGTGATTATTGATTAAATACTATTTCTTTTCTATTCTACTAAATAAATAAATTTAAGATATGAATTGCCCAGATGTGATGGGATTGGATGGTTGCTAGCATTGTATAGCCATGAACTCATGAATGATCTTTGTATATATAAGAAATGCCTAAGTTAATATCAAAGGTATTAAGAAATCACTCTAGAATATTTCTTAAATTTTCAGGTCACGTGTTGGAGAAGAAATAAAGGAAGAGACTAATTGGTCAGCCATCTGTGCAAGCAGAATTAGTGGATGGTTTGGGGTGAAGAATATCCACAATTATATCTTATATAAATGCATTTTGGTTTTAATTACATAATTGTTCCAAAATATGTTACTTTTGCAAATTTGATTTCAAACAATTTTTTTTTAAATTTCATAACGGTTTATTTAGATTAAAAGGCCAGAAATTCTTAGCATCTAATAGGTATAAAAACAAGGATTTACCATAATACGCCTGCTTTATTTAAAGATGATTATATTTGATACCTCCAAACATGACTGAAATTTTCACTAAAAAACTTCTTGGGCTTTATATTTTCAATTTTACATTTTATTCATCTGCTTAATATGATTGATATTTATTATTTAGAATCCTGCAGATAAATTTGGTAATTTATTAACAAATTAAAATATTATAATAAAATTCTAGTCTTTTTGTCTAATTTTTACACAAAGACTTCGTGTTTTCTTCTGTATCTCAAACACACCAATCATTTTGCTCTCCTTTAATAAAATATTTTAAAACAAAATAAATCTACCCCATGTCTGCAAATATCAAAATTCAGCACCTTGCAGAAATCAAAGAAATAGACATTAGCCTCACTGAGTCGCTTAAATCCCTCAAAGATAGAATCGAGGAACTGTATTCCATACCTTCCTCTCAACAGACACTGATTCTGGAAAATAGAAATATTTCAACATCTTCAAAGCCCTTATCAGAATTGGGCTTCAAGGATGGCTCGCTTGTCGTTGTTAAAAAGATTCATCGGTTCCAGGGGCAGAGCAAATCAATGGATATCTCTTCTCTCATGAAGAATCCAATGATGAAGTCGATGTTGAAGAACCCAGAGACAATCAAGACAATGAAGAAGATGTTTCCCGATCTTCAGGATAATATGGAAGAAAATAAAACTTTGAGCATGATCATTAATAACGGTGGCTTGGAAGATGAGTTAGAGAAAATGGCAGAAGACGGCGATTATATGAATACTCAGATGAGAAATGCAGATCTCACCATGTCTAAGCTAGAAAACATCCCCGGTGGGATAAATATGATGAGCAGCATGATCAAAGATGTAGAAGAGCCATTTAGATGGGTAAAAGGCAACTCTAGCATCAAAGCGGGTAATGAAATTGAAAGTAAAATGACCCAAAGCATCCCAGGAACCAATAAAAGAAACTCCTTGGTGGAGTATAGAAAACAACTATTTGAACTTAAGCAAATAGGATTTGAGAATTCAAAGAGAAATGTTGAGATTCTTAAGCAAGTAAATGGAAATCTTCAAGAAGCTCTTGAAATTTTAGTTCAAGAAGAGAATTGCAAGAGTTGAAAAATTTAGTAAAGATTAAAATAGTAATTAATATTTTTTGCTTTTTATATTTAATTATTTCTTCATTATCACTAAACGCGTATGAAAGAAATTGGGATGACTAAGAGCACAGAAGCATATATTCAATCGAAAGTATTGAAGAAGACACAGAGGGTATATCTTTTGCAATTGAATAAATGCAATATACGATAGGATTGAAGATGCTATTGAGCCAGCCAACTTTTTCGATTACAGAAGAAATACAAGAGATTATAGGATTGAAGAAGCTAATGAGCCGGTGAAATTGCAGGCTTAAAACCAAATCAAACACAGAGAAGAACGCCAAAATGATAAACCCTTTAAAATGTTTCATGTTCATTTTAAGAGTATGCGCCCAAGTTAATGCGTCTGGAACTATGGAGTTGCAAAAAGCGGAATGAAAATTATCAATCGCATTTAAGTTCAATAAACCTTTTGCTAAATCCTTTATAAATTTTTAATTCGAACCAGAATCGGCGATATATTTATTTGTCTTTGCTTAGAGAATTAATTGAGCATTGTGAAAGAAGTTCATAGACTAATATCTTTGCAAGAAATAATTTATTTATGGATTATTCTAGAATTTGTTCCTTCCTGATTTAATGTGGAATCAGATAATATTTGCTGTTCCGTAGCCAATCCCTCCACGT
Source organism: Gymnusa sp. GC000175 (assembly GCA_030264735.1). NCBI lineage: Eukaryota > Metazoa > Arthropoda > Insecta > Coleoptera > Staphylinidae > Gymnusa > Gymnusa sp. GC000175. Next base: position 10,856 of record JARJDX010108359.1, on the reverse strand, counting down.
CTTACGATACCTCGCCTTCAAAGTCGTCCTCCTATGCGAGATTCCGTCTTTGATATGGGCTCGGAGATATACTCTAATTGTATAAAAGTATATTTTTTAAAACGGACATTTTTAAAAACATTTTAAACAATATTAGTACCGATGTAATGAGAAAGTATCGGCATCAGAATGCAAAATTATCATTGCAGCTCTTTGACTTCATATAAATAAAACAAAATACAATCAACTGCCTTTTGGAATATTTCTCTCCTAATATATAGTGTGCTTCTATAGAGGTATTGAAGTCAATATACTACAGCACACCAGCTTTTAATCAAGCTACAAATTAATCCCCTCGAGTATTTGCCAAGAATCGATTTAAATAGAAAAAATAAGCGCAATTAGCAGAGTTACTAATCAAATTTGCCTTCTGAACCATTAATTTCTTAGACGATCGGCTGTAGACTCTTACTAAGATATTCTGTAACAGATGTGGAATATCTTGGCGACAAGGTTTAAACCCCTTGTACTATACAAGATATTTGGCTTACCTTTTTCCAGATTGTTCCCTCCCGCTTGCTGAAAAAAGTATAAGAGAATTTCCGATGCTCATAATAGATAGCCAAGTAGTCGACCACTTAGATAGTAATAGGTGTATGATAGCTGCACAAATTTGATGTAACCCTTCACATCGTCTGCAGGAAAAGAGATACTTGATTATATTAAAATTCTCATATGCTCACCGTCAGTAATAACCACGAAACAAGTGAAAAGGAAAAATCAACGGGAGCCCATTGAATGCGATTTTTGGATGAAGACCTTGACTTCGGAGTTTAGAACTTGGAAATAATTATAAAAACTAAATTGTCTAATTTTCTTTAATTAGCAACATGCTCGTCGCAAACCCTAAATTTAGATACTTAATTAGTAATTTACTCGCTGGCCAGTTTTTAGGCTCTGGAGTTTTGGTTAGTCATTTTTCTACTCACTTTAAATCCAAATAATATATTTGTGCGTAAGTTAGCAAGATTCCTTTAAGCTGTTCATCGAGTTTAGAACTGCAGAAAATCTTTACTCCTGCAGACCCATCATTACCGCCGATTCTCCACAAAAGCCATTCATTTTAGCAGCATTTCACTTTCAATCGAATGATTTTCTTATCTACAGTGCTTGTGATCGGATTCAGGATTCAATATTAGATAATCCTATTAACTATATATATGTCTTTTGTGATAAATTGTACTATTGCCCCACTTCATATGGTATTCATATTTCCCACATATAAGGACTAAATATATTCACCAATTAAGCGTAAATATTGATATATTTCAGAAATTTTGATTTTTAATTTCAACTTTTGATTTTTGATTTCAACTTCTTTTGAAATATTTGCTTTGTAGGAAAATAAATAAGCGGGTTTAACTATGTATTTTATATGCCTAAATCTATTAATATATTAATGCCTTGATTATTTAGTACCTTTGTTCCATCTCACTGCTATATTAGGAGATTACCAATTGCATCCTTGCCTCAACAGCCATCCAGCTAGTTTCCATTTTAAATTTTCTTTCTTCTCTTCAATTTATTTGTAATTTTCTACAAAATTAAATATAAATTTTTTTCAAATTGTGTAAATAAAGAAATTGGTTTCGTCAACAAGCTTGATTCTTTGATAATCAAGATTGAGCACCGATCAACTGCAAAACAAGGATTATATCCATATATTATGAGATTCAATAGAATTATTACAATGCTCGATTCAGCATAAATTGTATCAGAATAAAGCAGAATTGTGTATTCAATATATCAGCCAAATAGGACTCTTGAAATCATTCCTTTAATATTATAAATAGTGAAAGAAAATAGAAAGAATGCAATCGAAATTAAAAAAGGAGAAAATTTCCCAGGGGGACAAGGAGGATTAAACATATTTCTACTTGACAAGAAATACAAACAAACTAATACACGTCATTGTAAAAAAATTTTAATATTTTTTAATATAAATTAATTTTTATTATATTGCCCCAATGGTAAACAAAAATGAAATTGAAAATTTTCAATTGAAGTTAATTGGAGAAGCAACTCAAAGCCACATATACTTTGCTCAAGTAAGAGAGGATCCCCTTATTGATGAGAAGGTTTGGCCATCCGGGAATGTGAATGCTGCTATAGTCGCTTCTGGTGGAGACACTGTTGCTTATTTTCTTGGCAAGTATCATAGAGAAATTCAATCTCTTTTCATAACAGATCCCAACCCAGCACAAATTGCTTTAACTAAGATAAAAATACACCTTTTAAAATACAAAAAAGAAGAAAGAATGAAAATATTAGGATATTTATCCATGGATCCAAAGGAAAGAGAGAAAACCCTCAATAAAATTTGTAATTTACTTAAAATTGACATGAAAATATTCGGTAAAATAGAAGATGAATCCAGAATTGATTTTTCAGGAAGATACGAAATTCTATTCAAATATATGAGAATTTGTCTTGAAAAACTTGGCTTTGATTCAGATAAAATTATGAAAATAGATTCAGAAAGTTCCTTATTTGAAGACAAAGCATTCATTTCAGCTCTTAAAGATTCAATAAAATGTTGCTTTGCTGGAAAGGTATTATCATCACTCTTTGGTGGAGGTGCTTTAAGCAATTATTTATTAGAATTCCATGATCATTTTTTCAATGTAACCTGTTCCTATTTGTCTAGCCACTCATTGAATGATTCACCCTTTATGTCCCAGTTTCTTCTTGGAAAGTTCATTGGCGATCAATGCTACAACTGGCACCAGCTTGATCCTGTGGAAGAGAGTCTCTTTTCTAAAACAAGCTTCTTAAACAGCGGCATGGAGAATTTGTTGATTAAGGATATTCCTATGCTAAATTTTATTCATCTCTCCAACATTACTGACTGGCTTGATTATAAGCAGTCTCAAGAATTGATTGATCTTACTTATGATAGGCTTGAAATCAACGGGATAGCAGTATTCAGAGTTCTTAATAGTTCTATGGATTTTATCAATTCTAAATTAAATCATGACAGTAATCTATCAGTCGAACTTCTTAAAAAAGACAGAAGTTTCTTCTATCGTATGATTGAAGTTGGAAGAAAGGTTAATAATGCAGATTTGTATCGAGATCACGTATTTTTGGCAGAACAGGCCATTTCAGAAGTCAACTTTTATTCATCTAAACTTTTTGAAGATATCAAAAACAACAAAGTTGATTTTAAAAAATTTACAAATTCTCAGAAGAAATTCTTCTATGCTGTTTCTTTCTTTTCAAGACCAATGCTTAGACTTATTTCACGGAGCGGTGACTTTTTTCTAAGAACTAAAATCCTCGAGAACATTTTAGAGGAGCATGGAAACATGGAGTATGGCTCATCACACCAAGAAACATTCAAAAAGCTATTGAACAGCATAGGAATCGAAGATGTGATGGAATCAAGTGAAGTTGATGAGTTCAACAATGTATTGATGAGTGTTTGCTCTGATGAAGATTTAATTGTTGGTTTAGCTTCGCTCGGAATAATTGAATATATTTTCAGCACTGTCTCGGCTAAAATAGGAATGGCTATACTGGCTAATCGCTGGGCAAAAGATGATATTATTTATCACTACTCCGCTCATGAAGTTTTAGATGTTCAACATTATTTGGATCTTTTTTCATTAGTCAAATGCGAGGATCTGAAGCAAGACAAATCGAGGAATTTATTTATTAAGGGCCTGAGAATCGGAGCATCCAGTTTCAAGAATTTATTTGATAGGATTTATAATTAATCGCATTTAAAATATTTTGGATTTGTCTGTTATATTATTAAAGTTATTAAGAATTTTTAAATTTTTAACGGTTATCAAGGAATTTTGAAAAATTGATGGCTCATATCAACAAATATACCAAAAGTTGGCAATGGTTTTTGGCTTTAATTGTTTATGTCTTCGATTTGTTCTTCAAATAGCAAATCTGATTAATTAATACCCTTCAATGACTTTAGCATTTGGGAACAATTGAATCACAAGAGATATTAGAAACTTTCTATTTTAATGGGACCCAATCTGAAAATTTTATGCATTTATGACGGAATCAATTAAGTGCTTTGTATAAAACTATTGTAAGATTCTAAAATATTATATTTCTGGGTCACTGTAGAATTTTCAATTCGTTGCTTCTTCCAGAATCAGATACTCTTTGCTGTTCTATAGTAAATCGCTTCACTGCCTCGATGCCTCTTCAATCGAATGGTATAATCTTCTTCAATATTCTTGATTGAATATATGCTTCAACATTAGGTAGTATTGCCAATTCTCTCATAGTGTTTTGAATCTTCAATTATTAGCTTAATTTAGCGTTATTAACATCTCTACAAATCGAATATTTAACCTATAATCTTTGCAATTGCTCTTGAAGATAGGGTGATAGGCTATGAGTGATTGATCTTCCATTCGGTAAATACTAGTCGAATTTTGTATTATTTAAGAATCAGTAGGAGAGACAATATCTTGAAGGCTTAAAATCAGTGTCAAAGGAAAGCCAATATAACCCTAAAATATATATTTAATTTAAATATGTAAAGCCTCATAGCTTTAATTCTATCATTTATGCTATTAAAAATTTGAATTATGTCTTTTTGGTTGATCAATATTTGATTAAGAATCATATGCTCATTGTTAACTTAAAATATATATTTGAGAGTTATATCGGTTTTCTTTTGACATTGATTTTAAGCCTTCAAGATATTGTCTCTCCTACTGTCTCAATAGCATCTTCAATACAATCATCTCTTGCCAATTGATATCTCAAAATATTTTTTTGATTGTAGGAGCCAACAGGGAGTCAGTTTTCTCTGCAGGATAGAGCCAGAGTTAAGGAAATGAAAGACAATCTACAATTAACCCTCAAATAAATTATTTGGATTTTAAGAGTTAAAAAATTTATTCAGCTCTTTTAAGAAATAATCAAAATGTCTTGGATAGAATTAAGAGATATAAAATTTGCAAGATGATTAAACCCATTTAACGAAATAATAACAATAATATATTCAAGGAGTCGTTTTGGAATGCATAGGCTTCTTAGCTCTGGCGTTTTGGCTAAACTAAGGAATATTTATAATTATTTGAAAAAGAGGCAAAGGGATCATGTAGATTAATGCATGATTTACAGATGGCAGCTGATACAAGAGACCGAAAACAAAAATATAAACAAAATGATATTTGATCAAATGCATCTATTAAGTAAAATATTTAGGAATGAACTTAGAGAGTGAAGCGTAGCACCTAACTTTGAAAAAGGCCACTCAGATAAAAATTGAAGTAACGAAAATCTAATTTTCTAATAAAAAAGTTTTATTTCTAGGGTTATCTTACAAAGGTAAAGGCGGTTCTGACGATATTTATGCTATGGGAGAATTAAATCGCAGAATAACGGCAAAATAGAACTAATTGAATGATTCTTCATTCTATTAGTACAAATGATCAAGCCTGCAAGAATTTGATTGGGATGACCCGAAAGGTTTAATTTTGTGGGGAGGATGTATTTACAGGCCGCCGGGTTGAGCCTAAAAAATAATTAATTAATTTATTAGATTTGGAGATGTGAATGCCCTTAAATTTTTGATTATGCCAGCTCTGAGTAATTTGAGTTTGCTGAAGTTGGAATTGAAAATATCAGAATAATTATAGATCTAAGACAAATATAAAAGTCTTATCAAATATTATTATAAACATATCTATAATTTAGATTAAATTTAAATTATATCATATCTTTAATATCAAACAATCAATTCAAGGCCTTTCCTTGATTAAAGAAACCAGTGTGAAAAGAATATTGGGGAATAAAGAATTTAAGAGGCAAATATGCAGAATAAACATGGGGGAAATGAATTTCCAAACGAATATAGCCTCTTTTAATTTAAATTAATGTTTGTGATGACTGATATGGCGAGATTGTCTAATATATTCAAATCAGATAACTCAGTATGACTAAAAGCATCTAAGAATATGTCAAAAGTGTTGAAATGGATAGTTTGATAGTCGTCTGGTATGAAAATATTGAAGAAGCTGCATATTCATCAAGAATTCCAGCTATCTTCAAGGAAAGAGTCATATGAGTCAAATTTTAAATCAACAATAAATCCTTTAATAAATTTATTTATAATTCCTCGAACTATAATTATTCAGATTGTATCTGTCAAAATAGTATTATTAAATAATGAAATGTCAAAACCATAAGAAACAATTGTAGCTGTGCCATATAATTGAATTCCTTGGATCGATTTAAGACCCTCGTCAAGTTCAGAGTTTTGAAATGCTGAAATAAGATGATCATGTAAATCTATAGGCTCGGTAAAGGCAGAATTTGTATCCCCGTGTATTCCATGCTGAATATGGAGTAACTTCCATGGATCAGCTTTGCTTCCCTCAAATATTATGAAATCTTTAAGCCCCTCGTTTGAAAGAAAACTTATTTTTCCCTTACATATACGCTCTATCTCATCTCTTTGAGACCTAATAACTTCTGCAGAGAGATTGTACATGTTTAATTTGGTGAATGTAGAATATCTACCAAATAATGAATTTCTCCATATTTTTACAGCAGACTCTTCATTTCCATCTTTATCCATTGCCACAAAGTATCCTTTCATTGAATACATAATTTTAGTCAATCCGCTGGATAGCATCTTGCTTGATAGTCTATTTCCTTTATACTTCTCTTTCGTTTTAACATCGCAGATATACCATATTTTGTGCTCTTTACCATTTCCATCAACAATTTTTCGGAGCACACTGACCGCAACTGCTGCAATTTCATTTTCTTGATATTCAACTTCTTCAATGACTTTGTGGCTTTTATTTCTGACACAAAATGCAAAGGGTGTGCCCATTCTTGCAAAAAAGGCGAAATACCCATTTTTCCTTCCCAAACCATGCATTATTTTGAATTCTTTATTTGCTCCAAGTGGATAAACGAATTCTTGCTCGAATTCCTTTAATTTATCATCAGTCTCTTCAGATAAATTGGAAATATCAAGCTGCTCTATTCTAAACTCAGATGGTTTAAGGATTTGGCCAAGATATTCGGAAATTATTTTAAATAATATGAGCATAGGGGCATTTTGTTTTACAAATTTTTATTCTGATATTTCATTCGCTGCATTTTTTAAATTTTGATTAAATATGTATGAAGAATAGAAATTGGACGATTTATTTAATGATCGAAAAATCCTATTTGCTTGTGCTTTGAGCTAAAATTTAACTTCCAAAACTCATTCATATCAGATTTGGAAATATCTAAAGAAATTGCGAAAAAATTTTAAATCAAAATTTTTCAAGCTTAATAGATTGATACTAAAATTTAATGTAGACCGACCCAATTTTCTTGAAAAGTCGATTGATTAAATCGAGCTTTATTGAGAATGCTAGACTCAATCTAATTGATTTAACTTTAACAAAACTAAATAAATGGTTTAAAAATGGCCAAAATCATTTTCTTGTTAGCTCAAGCATGCATAGATTTTGATTATCTATTAAATGTGGTTAAGAATAGGGTTATAAAACTTGGATACTCATATATCAATCTCTGACTTAGTGAAATTTAGGTTCAGTTTTATCAATTATTTTTACTTTAGCTTAGACCTCTCTTCGATCGTTATATATTTACCATGCAGGGTTGTAATCATTTATTGACTAGTCACCAAAGGAATTTAGCCTAAAATTGCACAAAGTAATATTATGGCATACTCATTATGGCTTCTAAATTATTTGATTGTGGCAAGCAAACCCATGGCTTAGGTGATCATTCTACAAAAAAAAAGTGATTTAATTAATAGGCACTGAGGTTCAAGACATGCTCTACATCCTCAGAACCACTAAACCCTGGGGTCCACCCCGATCATACTATAAGTGATCATTCTACAATTTTAACGCGCACTCACGGCCCACACTTCCATTCTTCTTCTACTATTTAGAAGCTTGCGATGGTAATAAAGCGGTAAGAATACGAAACTCTAGGAATGGCGGGTTTCAATCAACTGGGCGCAAATTTCTACAAATAAATGCAAACATCCGGAATCACCATCGCACTGAGTATTCAACTATCATAAAGATGGGATGCATTCAAATGTGTTAAAAATAGACTTTTATCACTATTCTCTAAGAATTATCTTGAAGAATTGCAGTTAGAAATAGCTTACAGGCCCAGTTGCCAATAAGGAATATAAGAAGACTCGTATATTATATACTGGAAAGTTTCTAAGCCTCCCAGTAATATACATTAAATTTGGAGAAAAGGGCTCGGTAAATTGCGACAATTATTTTAATTCGGGTATCAGGGGATCGGAGAACAATTTGGAATATAAAGAAAGTATATTGCATCAAATCTGCAATATTTCTCTTCTAGGTAATTGACTGCTCATGAAAAACCCAAACTTATAAATTGAAAAATCGTCCGGTTTCAAACAGGAATCAATTAAAGTCTATAACAGACATTACTTGAGTTTATCCCCCAAATCTAGCAATATTAAAATGGTGTATTGGGTAAGTCAAGATTTCAATCTTAGAATGATCCCATCAAAGCTATTTTTGCTATTCTGACAAAAGATTAATAAATATTGGCTGAAAAAAAAAGAAATTCAAATTATTTTCAAATTTGGAGTTTAATAATATAAATTCTACACTGAATCAATACTCAATTATATTCTTCGATTTTGATATAAAAAGCTAGAATTTCGGCCTGCAAATATATTCGAGATTCTTGATAAAGCTAAAAACTGTTCCAATGTAATTTGGCATATTTATAACTCCCAAAGCGGTACTTTTAACATTTATTCAGTATGTATGATACACAAAAGAGCTTTATATTTTGTTTATGTGAAATATTAGCTTGGTATATAATTACACTCGTTTTCTTGGTAGGCGCTTCAACAGACAAATTTTATTTATTAATCATTATTTTTCAGATATTTCACCCGAATGTGGCATATTTTGATGGGCGCAATTTAATTGCCTTGCGCAATATATACTATTGGTTTAATTTTAAGGATGGTACTTCAAAACAAATAGAAGCGTTTTACACATACTCCAATATCAGAGCACTAAATCATTGAAACCAGTGCTACAGAAGAGGGTAAGCGCTATATTCTACTTCAAAGTCGCTTAATCACCTATGTAAGCTGCAGTAATTGTGAAAACAGTCATCAAACAGAATTTTAGTAAACAAATCATGTTTGCTGCATTGGTTGCAAAGTACAGAACGGTTAAAGAGTATGAGAAGAAAGCGAATACTTAGCCGGCTGTTTTTAGGAAATCTCATATCTGTTCCAGATATCCCAAAATATTGAAGCCGAAAAACTCCTTATTCAAATTTATTAAAGGAAAAATGTATAAAATCTGTGAGATGAGAGATAGGTAATAGCAAAAAATTATAAAATACCTACCGAATTTTAGAATCTAATCAAAAGGTTAAAGAATACAAAGAAACTTAGCGAGTTATCTGGGACAAAATATTTATTTAAGGGTTAAAATTGACTGGCTCCAAAATGATTCATTTATTTTTTTAAGACTAAGAATTTTGCCGTTACGCTTTAATTACTTAAGCTATATGAAATATTTAAACCTGGATATTGGCTAAAAGCCTTCGTTTTATACTTTTAACATCTTGATTTTTGCTTTGTAGTTTCTTCTTGTGTCATTTGCGACTTTTGCTTATTCCGTAATGAATGGGAAAAAAACTTTCGGAATTGCCATTTTCTTAAAAATTATATAAAATTTTTACTGTTGAAATGAAAGCTCTAAAATCATCTTTGATTGTGCAAACCAGATCCAAAAAAGAATGCAAACTACCTGAGACTTTGTCTATTATTGCGATTCCAAAATTATTTAGCCTTGATCCCCACGGTTTTTACGTTCATACCGCTGATACCTCTATTGACACATTTACTACCACACCTTTTCATCTTGTTGATACTATCAAATATACGAAGGAGATTAAAAGCATTCTTAGAACAGACATGGGAATTTATATTTTAAACGATAATTTTTTGATATATCACTCAGAAGACAATTTCAATGAAATAAACGGCGATTTTAGAAATTGTAAACTTATTAAGATATCTTCTGGATTACATATATTTGAAACTAGATATTTGCATTCAGCTGACAGTACTTTAAGCCCCCTTGGGATTCAAAGTCTTAAAGATCTCACAATATATGATCATTCTTTAAGACAAATTAATTCGTTTCGATGCCAGTGCTCCTATTCTATGAAAGATGTTCTCATTCTTGGGGACTTCAATAAGATAAGAATTTATATTAAAAACAACAATGTTGCTGAAATAGCAATGCCAGATTATATCACTGCTGTGATTTCAGATCCTCTTTTCACTAAAATATTCTGTGCGACTCAAGACGGTTTATATTGTCTCTCAACAAGTGGAGAAAAAATGAAAAAAATGGACTACCATAAGACCCCTGTAAAGCATATGAAACTAAATATATCTGCTGAATTTCTATATTCGTCAGATGGTAATATAATTTGTGTATGGGATACAAAGACACTTGTTGTTTTGGGATTCGCTGAATTTGATGACAGTGTTCAGGATTTTGATGTTTTTGTCGAGGGAAATAAGAGATACGGAAACTTGCCTTTATACATAAAGTAAATAAAATACATTTTAAAATCAGATTTTTTTGACTTCAAATTTGGTATTGGGTTGCCAAAAATATGATAAAAACATTTCGGGCACAATTATAGTCATACAGTTAAATTCACCTTATTTTAATAAAATAATATATTTATGCAATAATTGGGGTCGCTGGCATAGGGGTTGAGAGGCCCTAGAAAAAACCGCTGGCAAAAGGTTCAGTCCCTCGCTATGCCCCTTA
>JARJDX010108304.1:0-11387 GCA_030264735.1 Gymnusa sp. GC000175 | reverse complement strand
TAAACTTAAAACACGTCGCGACGCCAAAAGCAGCGTCCGAATTTTTTGTGTCGAATAGTACTTTTTCGGTACTTTAATTTCCCCAAGGAAATTATCTAACACACGATTCTGTGGGGGTCAAAAGGGGAGAAAACCTTTTTGATTTTTTGAAAAAACGGAAAAGTTTCAAATGAAAATCTAGGTGAACCGAATTGCTCAGATCGCTTCGAGCCAATTAATTTTATTATAGGTATTTACACGATCTTTAATTTTTGTAAAAAAAAATTTTTCCAAAACCTGTATTTTTCGAGATATCGACGTGTCTTTTTTCAACTTTGGAAGGAACGTCTTAAAATTTTTTTGTGTGCGTAAAAAGGTAGAGTAAATGGTATATTTTATTTTGTCAAAAGGACGACCTCCACGGTCAAAAATGAAATGTTCAAAATAGACGTTAGAATTTTAGTAATATGTAATAATAACGACTCAAAATTGAGGTGTAAATGTGTTTATAGTTGATTTTTAAAAACTCAACATTTTTGACCTTTTCAAAATGCAAATTTTTTTTTCCAAGCCTCATTTGTCATCTTTGTTTTTGAACTATTTTAGAATAAAACGTGCTTTAATCGGGTGTTTAATATCTTTATTACTTTTCGAGATATCGCGATAAAAGTGATGAATATTTCAGAAAATTTCGAAAATGGTGTATCACGAAAACTGCGTCACCAAAAAGTATCACATTTTGACAGTTTATATCTCCTCAAATAATATTCGTAGAATAGTGAATTAAACGCCGATGGAAAGCTTGTGTTTTACAATTTATTATAAAACAATTTTCAACCCTTAATCTTTTATCCCTTAAATATGGCAATATAAAAACAAAACAAAAATTGTCGTTTTAATTTAAAATACGCTGAATATGCTAGTCATAGCTGTAAGTCATCGGTTGCGACTAAGTCGTAAGATAAATAATATTTTTCATTTTATTTTTCAGGTTAAATTGCAAAAAGTTTTAAAAAAAGGTGACAAAATAGTAAGTGATTCCCAAGAAAGAGCATACTGGCGTGTACACAGACCTCCCCCGGGCATGGTAAGCTCGCTGGAGCAGTGTCCTGTTCCCACAAGACGAAATGGAAATCGTACAAGAAAGCGCACTATTGAGGATGGCAAACGGGAGGTGAGTAACATAAATATTCAAAATTCCCATTTGCGAATACCCTAAATGCCTTTAATAAGATTTTAATAAGATTTACAGATTTAATTGTTCAGAGTCGCTCATTCCATTATCGGATTAAATTTTAACAAAACTGAAATTGATTCTAGATAAAAGGTCGCTTCATCTCTAAAGAGGTGTTTTCAATTTCTTTTAAAAGTTTTTTATTGTTATGTGGCGGACAAGAAATCGACCAAATTTGCATATTACGTCCGACTCCATTCGTCGTTTTCACATTTACATCTCCCAAACTACATTCTTATTTATTGCTGGAATAACATTTTCATTTATAAAACATGAAAGTACAAAATGTTTTTACAAAACATTTTTGAAATCTCAATTTGTTAACACGACAGGGCACTACTAAGGTTATTTAATCTTTTTCCGATCCAGGTTGAATTATTAAAAAGCAGTCTATCAAGAACTCGCGTCAAAGTGTCACAGGCATTGGAAAGTATGTTACAATATGTGGAAACATATTCGGAGTACGATCCTCTAATAGCGGGAACGCAACCTTCCAATCCTTGGGTCAGCGAAGATCTCACATTTTGGCAATTGAACGGACCATTGTAAGTGTCATATTAATCCCCCTAATAATTTATCCCGTGCTATTAATATCATTTTCTTAATGGTTTCCATTTTATTATGCCCTATTTATTACAAGCGGTCAATCGTTTAATAATTCAAGCTACACAAGCGCTTAATAATTAATTACCTAATTTCAGAGTGGAAGCACCTACTGAAAAGCGTGTAAAACGTTGGGGCTTGTCCATGGAAGAAGTAGTTTCAGACCCTACAGGTTTGCAAGAATTTACGAACTATTTAAGGAAAGAATACAGCCACGAAAACATACGGTTCTGGATGGCGGTTAATGATTTACGGAGATCATCTCAGTCGCAGATACAACGAAAAGTTAACGAGATTTTCGAGTGAGTATTTTTGAAGCTTTGCCTATTCTATTGGGTAACGTTCTATTTCTTTGTAGTGAGTTTTTGGCACCGGGCGCACCTTGTGAAATAAATATCGACGGAAAAACGATGGAGAGAGTCCATCAGGAAATGAAAACGCCCAGCAGATTCACTTTTGACGCCGCTCAGGATCACGTTTATACGCTTTTATTGAAGAAGGATTGCTACCCAAGATTTATAAGATCTGAACATTATAAGAATCTACTTGCGTCAGGCATACAACCATCTCAGAAGAAGCGGTATGTTTTTTTTAATTTAAAATTAGTTACTTTTGTCCTAACTTAATAAACTTTTTACAAAACTCCGAATATAAATCGCTTCAGTGGTTTTTTAAATACAAAAAAATTTATGACAAAAATTTGACAAATCAAGTAAAAAATGGCTAAAATAGTTCACAATGTTTGCCGCCAACTTTTGAAAATTTGTATAAAGATTCAAAGAAAAAAATGAACGCGTTTTAAAAATTTAACTTTATTGATTTAATTTATCCCTCGAGTAAGCTATCATTTGTTTTGTCGCTGAACATTTTCTTTATCACGTGCTTTAAACAGATTAAAAAAACTTTCCCAAGATATAGCTGAAGTATTATCAAAAATCCATAATGTTCTATCAAATTATGATTTTAATAATTTAATGTCACACAGCAAACGCATAGCTTATCGCAAAAATTAGTTTTGGCTCCAACAAAATTTAAACATGCTTCAAATAGAGTAAAAATCAATTGAGGCACTTCCGGGCTCACAAATTATAAAAAAAATATTCAAGCAAATGTTAATTCAACTCATCTATCACTAATTCTAAAAATATAATTACCCCAGCAGTGCTAGGCTAGCACCAATAATTAAAATTCTGTCCACATCTCCAGAAGTCATTTAAAAGGCATCTCTACAAATTGATTAAGCTCAATATGAGATGTGAAATTGCGCCGTTGACGTTAATTTATTCATTCATTTCTGGTACCAATTCACAAATGACTTTAAAACAAAATAAGTAGACCTTCAATAAAATAATTCCGGTCTCGCAGGTCATAGATCAATTCTAAACGATGGAAGAGAAAGAGGCCGGAAGCTTACACAAACAGCTGATTAATGACTGTTTATTTTTGTACCGAATTAAATGGGTTGCGCACAAGAATACATTAATTAAACATTTTTCTTAAATTCGTTATATTTTTTTCTTCAACTCATCGGAGAATAATCAATATCTGAAGATGCTCCTCTTTAAAACTTTCTTTAACGAAGATAAGCTTTGTTGATTATGAAACGTTATTGAAGTTAAAATTTTTTTATTAAATTAAATGTAATTTAAATTTAATTAAAAGAAAAAGTTTCTTTACTTGAAACGTTATACAGTGAAGTCGGGAATGAAAATAACCAGGGGATCTCGTGACTTAGGCCACCCAAGTAACACCAGTTGGCAAAACTGTTAACCATTTGCGCTACACAAAACAAGTGATTTTTAGACATAATAAATATACAGGTAAAACGCACTCTTTAAAAAATTGGAGGTGTGGTCACCACGCGACTTTTATTAACGAGTTTTCTACATTTTATGTTAATTTGAGTTAAATTTACTCGATAATTATTTTTTAACAGACGTTTAGTGTAAATTATTTAGAAAACAAGTGCTACATTAGAAACTACACATGTTTTTAAAATATGTTTTACCCCAACCCTAATTATTCAACTTATAACTGTGCACTAATGATTTTTCTTTAAAACATATGATTTAAATAAGGTTTTTTTTAAAAAATACAATATATTTTTTATTTTAGTTTTTTTGGTTTTGGCCAGCCAAAAAAGAAAACGTCAACAAGCAGCGCGCCAAATCCTTCTCTTCTTCAGCAGCAACCAACTCAAGGAAGTATTGGTAGTAGTGTGTTATCAAAGCGTAGAGGAAGTGATCGAAGTCTTTCGGGATCAGCTCACGAGTTGGCAGTTTCTGGTGTCAGGGATAATAGAGTTCCTCATTCCCATTCGCAAAGCAACTTGAGTGATATACCTTACAGGTAAACCATCACGTGTTAGTTTGATAGCTAAGGTATCCTGCACGGAGCATGGCTTCACATGCGATCACCCATACACGTGCAACTGTTTGGGGATTTTTCGCCGGAATAATAACCGGTGCTTATTATAATGTAAGGAATGTTTTACGTGCTTATTTTTTTTTCATATCGCCACGATATGAATGTAGCTAGAAAGATCATGCTTGACTTTCAGGGGCGACCTAGCCAATCAGTCCAGGACGACTGCAACTACAGTGACCCACAGCCCGTAAGTCCGTCAGCAATGTTAACCAAATTGTTTATTGTTTTATTCTAGGTGTTGTTTCGTCGATGTGGTTTGCGTTCCTTGCCTGATTCGTCGAAAATCTATCTCTTTTTACTTGTTGTGCCATTTAACAATTTTCATACCCCACAAACGTTTAAACAAATATTTTGTTAGCTAGTAATAATGACCATTTTAGACGCTAACAAACAATGAAAATAAATTAAGCACAATCAACATGTCGTTTACAATGCATGAATAATTTAAGGGTTTAACTCTGTTACTACTTGTTCCATCTATGCGTGACAAGAATTCTTTCACGATATTGATTCATGAATTTTAAATTATTTTGAATACGGATTATAAAACATTTTGATCAAAGTGCTTAATTTAAGAATATAGTTTTAAGCTAAAATGAAAATGAAAATGGTTGTTTCCATTGTTTATTCTAAAATGGTCCTTTGTTACTTTTAGGTCTTGCATGTATACTTTGTTTTTGATTATACAAGGTTCATGTTTTCTGCACTGAAATGTATGGTTGATTCATATTTAAAAGACATAAAAAACTTTAAGTAAACAGTTTTAAATGCTGACTAAATATTTTTACATTTTACATTTAATAAAGGTTACATCACTGTAAGCCAGGGGTTGCCAATAAGGTGCTCGTGGTGAATTGTTAATGCGCCATTGTTGGAGTCAAAATGCAGCTTTAAAATTTTAACATTCCATCCATTTTTCTAAATTTTCATTTAGGGGACCCCCATTTTCTCTAAGCCAGAGGTTCTTAAAGTATGGGTCGCGGAACTGAATGTTGGAGTCGCAAAAATGTTAGCATTATTTTATGTATTCCGTTTATAATCACTTGCGCGAGAACTTGGCGTCGCCAGCTCTTACATGACCACCACAGGAAATATTTCTCTTTGATTGAAAATAATTTCCGAAGATTTAATTCTGAGCTGGTAACTAATGAGGTGTCAAAGTGTCAGTCATTTACCATTAAAAGCTCACAAAGAATTTGTTGATTTATCGAGCGACATAGACTTAAAGTTAAAACTTGAGATTTCCAAAAACTTGTTAATAATGATTTTGGATCTGGATTCTAAATAGTCCTATACATATCATTGTGTACCACGCATTTATACGAAATTCACATTACTAGGTGGATTAAGTGCCTCCGTGACAGTGATGCCGGTTCGAAGCCCGGATAAATGACGATTGTTTGCAGTTTAGGTTGCTATCTGCAGTAAAACAATCTAAAATTTTATAGAACCAGCAATCTGCTATAGACACGGATATGAAAAGGTAAAGGATGAAGTATATTGAGATGCACCTGTTGGAATATAAGGTCTTGGAACTGGAAAGAACAGGAAGTTTAGAAATGGAAACACAAATTAGATATAAATGCATTATCCGAAACAAAGCGCAGAGAGAACGATTACAAACTCAAATACAGTGGAAATAAAAACACAAACGAGCCACAGATGGATTATGCCTGCTCATCAGTGATAAATTCAGAGGACACATTTCAAATCAACTAAAGGGTAATTGGAGTTGTTGCAAATATCGGCGCGAACAAATACATATTAATAGCGACTACATCCCTCGACAACAGCAAAAGCAAAGAGGAAATTGACGCATTTTATGAGCACCTTTAGGCTGAAATCGACAAAATACCTAAAAATTCTGATCATGGGTGATCGGAATTTTAGAGTTGGCAACACTGTCATAGCTGACGCAAAACAACGTTTCAATGGACCGTAGATACGCCAACAAAAGCGGAGAAACACTTACCACATTCTGCACATAAAACAACACATTTTAAATCAACTAAAGGATAATTGGTAAAATATCGGCGCGAACAAATACATTTTAATAGCGAATACTTCCCTCGACAACAGCAAAAGCAAAGAGAAAATTGACGCATTCTATAAGCACCTTTAGGCTGAAATCAATAAAATACCTAAAAATTCTGATCATGGGTGATCGAAATGTTAGCATTGGCAACACTGTCGTAGCTGGCGCAAAGCAACGTTTCAATGAACCGTAGATACGCCAACAAAAGCGGAGAAAGACTTACCACATTGGGTACAGAAAACGACAAACAACACATACTTTAATCATACAAGATAACTCCTCCATAATTGACCACATAGTCTCGAACAGAGCAGTACGCCCAACCCAGATTATCGAAGTTATCGCTACCGATGCTACCTAACATCAGCGAACCTTTGATCGGATCACCAATTAGTCATAGCAAAACTGCGACTCACAACATCTACTACCAATTTATTTGGATAAATTAAAATTCGAATTCATCAATAATAAACCGTCAAGGACTTAAATGAACAAAGATTGGTCCAAAAGTCAGAGAAAATCCAAGTTTGGACTAGGACGGCATGAAAATTAGTTGGAGAAAAGTAAAATTACTGATCGAGATAGCAGCCAATGAAGCACTCAACAAAACAGAATAAACAAAAACTCAAATCAATTTAATACACAATAGTTCATGCCGGAAGTAAAAGTAGCATGAGATACATGAAGAAAGCCTACAATACCTGAATATAAGAAGTCTTCTCTGCAGACAGAAAAAATAATAATAAAGACCAAATACCGGGAAACCTCTAATGCGGACATGGAATATGACCTCTAAGACTATCAAAAAAGATATGGAAAAAAACAAAGAAATGGAATATGTAACAATAAAAACCATCCTGTAAGAGAACTATTTTATTTGATGTTTTTAGAAGATGGGACCCAATACCAGAAAGCGCCACCAATGACAAAAAAAAACCACCCTCATCAACCATTAACTAGTAGAAAGATTTGCCATGGAACTATAAAATATGAAAGAGATCGTTAAAGGGGTAATCATCATTACGAAGAGAAACCCTTTAACGACCAACTAGTCAGGCTTTACCAAAAGGTCTTAAATGAAGCAAATATACCAACTTGATGAAAGAAAAGCGTCGATATTCCTATCTTTAAAAAAGGCGATAAAAACAAGAAAATAACTAAATACTTGCTGAAATTCGTAAAAATCTTAAAATTAAAAACATTAGATACTTACTGCTTCGCCATTCAGAATCTGGTGTGGAGATCCAAAAGCTTTTTCTTACTGCTCCAATGTTTATAACACCTACTTTAAATAGCGTACGATCGTACGTGTGTATATCACTAGATAAAAAAATACATTAAAGAATATCGAAAAATCGCGATATTCATGCACTTTTCGGGCAGCAATTTTAAACACGGCGTGACTCAATTCGAAGCGTTGTTATAGAAAGCGCCTGTTTGTATTGAGAACTAACACTACCGATGTTGGCAGCACTTTCGCTTAAATAGCTGATCTTGAAAGAGTACTTGTCAACTTGGCGAGCATAGGATATTACCGCAGACTTTCAAGAATAATAATATTAAAGAGATCCATTTGGTGTTAAACAGGTTTTTGTTTTGTTGTATTTTTAATTATTTATTATTATAAACAAAATACAATAAATTGTGTTCAGTTCAGTTTTCACCACCAGATAACGTATCAAATTTTGTTAGTTCTCAATATTGTTATGAATCTCGTAATACGAGTTATAGCACAAAGTAATATCGATTTGAATGTGGTATAGAGTTATTTATTAAAACATAAACTGGGCACTGGCACAATCTATATGTTGACACTCTGCACAATATCTTCCCCTATTTCCCAAACATTGTTTTTCCAAAGCGCTCTTCGGAACCCACACAAAATTATCCAGCAACCCACACAACACATGTGTATGCCCGGCTAGCTATAGCAATGCTCACTTTAATAATTTTAATTTTCAATAACTATAATTACAAGCAATACCTGTTGTAATTAAAACAATAAATCGTTTTAAAATAAATAAAGTGATTAAATAAATAGCATAAAATTAAATTTTATGATAAAATTTTGTAGCGCCAATACGACAAATTGGATTTTTTTAACCTTTAAGGTTTAAAAATTTTAAATACTAATTTGAGCTTAATTCATTCAAGAAAATCACAAAACAATGATTTAATTTGTTCCTTTTTAAATTACCAAAAACGCTGTTAGCATAGACTATATATTACTTTAGTTTATAATACTTGTGTCGCTCAAATGTTTCTAAGGGTTCTGGGAACCATTATTAGTACTTAAAAGTCTCAGTATAATCGTTGATTGAAGTATTTATATATTTATATACATATAATACTTCAATCAACGCTAAAATAACTAAAAACAAGAGTTATAACAATGAGTTATCAGTTTTATACCAGATAAGCCTTGGTTTTGTTACGCGAATATTTTTTTGCATTTAAAAACCTTAGAATAATAACTAAAAACAAAATATCGAGGGAACAGCTTTATGCCCATAAATGATAAAATAATTTTGAATTTTTTTGTCTCAAATATGAATCACCATCACCATCTATAAATATACGCACTCATTGGATTCAAACTGTGTAGGCATTGAACTTCTTGGTAAAATCTTTTATATGGAGAAATGCTGATGTGGAAGGATGTCTAATAATTTTTATGTGTACAGGGTGAAGAAACCAAGTATAGCGGTGACGGCGGGTGCTTCTACTTCTGAAGATGTGTGTCCATGGGAGACTTTCGGGCCGGAACCGAGATCTCGCAAGAATTCGGCGCAGTTGGATTCGGGTAGTTCTTCATCTGATATCAGTGCAGCGATACAAGTTCAAGAAGTTTCTGATAGATTAAGAAAGTCCTGTCATCTAACCCAACAAAATACTCTGGATGGTGGAAAGAGTAACAGAAAATTATCTACCGCTTCCTGTATTGAACCCCGCAGGGCATCTGTGTCCGTGCCAATCGACAGACGTACTGTATCTTCCTTTGAAGACCCCGCGCCAACAATAACTAGTGATACAGACAATAAAAATGAGGAAGGTAATTCCGCAAAAACATTTATTAAGAGCCTATCTGTTGCCGGAGCGAATGCTCCAATCATCAGTGTTAGTTCGGTCATGGACGATACGATAGAAGGCGAGCAGGTTGAAGGAGATGAAGAAAGCGAAAGTCAAGTACAACAAAGTGAAGAAATTGCTCCTTGCCCAATTGCTGGAACCAGCAGCAGCAGTCATCTAGCGCTGGCTCCGCTTGCTGAACCTGACAGCGAATCGCCAGTGAGCGAACTTCCCCCCGAACCATCATTATGTCCTGGTGAAGAGGCCAGAAGCAACGACGTTTGTCCTTGGGAGGATGAGTAAGTTGCACTGGTAGTTGGGGAAAAAATAAAGATCTACTTCCATAAAACAAAAAATTTGGCAAAATCACCGAAATTCTGAATCATGGAAGTAGATTTGGTAGAAAATCACCAGCTGCACTTGCACCCAAGCTACCACTGCTAAAGAATATTCTCTTACAGGGAAACAAAGTGCAAAGTGGATGGTTCCTTTAGGAAGACTTATACCACTCTCGGGTTTCTTTAAATTACACATCTCAGCGCAGCACAATGGACAAAGACATTTGCTCACACACGTTATTACCCATTCAGCAGCCACATAACACATTCAATCGTATAACTATACAACAGTCATTACACTCATTACCTGTAAAACTTGGTAAAATAATAATTTACTGCTGCTAAGTAAGTATGTAGTACTTTTTTTTAATTCGCTGATAGAAATACGAACCTTTGTAGTTTATAAATTAACGAATGCTTGGTGAGTTTGGACCAAGATAAGAAAAAAATATTACGACCTATGATGTTGATCTTCATTTGCGGTTTTGGTAATTTTTTGAAAATACGTCGGATGTTGTGTGTTCACCCTGTTGAGCCCTCGGTTTGCGTGCAATTCTGACTGATTTAAAAATTACATATTATCCGTAACTTACAACTTTAACTAACAAAAAATCCAAATCCATAATTTAATAATAGTATATTTAGAAAAATATAAAAAGAAACCAAAAATAATTTTAATACAATGATGTTTTTATTCCTTATTATTTCATGAATTGGGTTTTAAAAAATTAAGTTTAGGCAAAATTCATTTAATTGGAGGCAATTAAATGAATCATGTGTAATAATTTTTTTTAAAAACCAAAATCTGTGAAATCGATTTTTAAAGGGGATCATACACGTTGAGAACATATTGTGCAGCTTGGTAGGTGAAGTTCGATAGTATATGCCACTGGTTCCCAACTTTTTTAGTGGCGACCCAAAATTTTGAAAATTATTTCCTCCGCATCCCAATGTAATGAAGGAGTAAAACTGAGGTATGTGATGGGAAATGGCAACTATTGACAAGATCTAATATTGTTATCACCAAATGACGATTACATGGTTTCTAACCCAATTCGGCCCCAGATACAATTTATCTCAACGTGTATGGGTCACTTAAGTGTTATTTAGGTTGTAAGTTCTTAACAAAAGATGAAGTGATATCATTCAGTCGTACAACAGAGCTATTATATTATTAAACATGACTTATTTATATAGATGTCTCTAATCACCATTTAATCACAAATATATTTATTAAGTGTTTAGAATAGAAAACAATGTTAAGAATGGGTGTCATTAAATATAACGCATAACCATATATAATATAAAAAGCAAAGAAACCAAAGGTCACGGTGCAGTTTCCAGTGTTTCTTGTCAAAAAAAAGAGAATATCATGTATGTGCATGTTAATATTATTTAAATTAGAATTTAAATATAAGCACATTCGTACACCTATATTGCACTTATTATTCCTTATAATATATAATATATTTGTGCTAAACAAAAAGTGTGCATGTAGATGTTAGTTTTTTGCTATACAATACGAAGTGTATAGTTTTAAGAGCGCAGCACTAAAAGCAGCAAAATATTAAATGTAATCTCTATAGCTCTGATCGGAGATCATTAGCATATATTTTAGTCTAAATAGATGGTAAAATTAAGAAAACTAAAAACTGACAAGGGTTCAAAAAATAAGTACACGTATTTTGATTACGCCAACTGC
>JARJDX010108303.1:0-11475 GCA_030264735.1 Gymnusa sp. GC000175 | reverse complement strand
TTGCTATCCCCACCGTTAGAGAAGAAATCAAGAAACAAACTATTACATATAAGAACCGAATCCAAAAGCATCCCAACAAACTTGCCACAAATCTAATGGAAGAAAATGCACTCCCCACTAGTCTTAAAAGAAAGATAACACAAGACCTACTAAAATGAGTGAAGAAAACTAAATATGGATGTGTCGCTGGACATATTCCGTGCACGCCAAACAACACCTTCTTGACCTATTGCTTAATGTTCACAGGACAGATTGCATTATTATTAAAGATAAAAAAAAATATACTGGAAATATATTAGAAAAGAACAAGCCCAATTGCAGAATGTGGCACCCCCTTTACTTTTATTAGTAGTAAAAAAAATAGAAATACTTAATGGAACCAATAGGGATTAGGTTTGGTGGACCGATTAAATTAAACAAGCGGTGGAGAAGAAAAAGGTGGCCCAACATAACTGGATTATGTAAAGATGTGACTAAACAAGGCAGGAATATAAAACTCAAAACTGATAAGTGAAGCGTACGATTGCACAAAAGAAAAACCAAACCTGGGAAAATAAATGTAAGGAGATTGACGGATATTTAGGCGGCCCTCAATCTACAGTGTTTTAAAAAATATGAAAACAAAATTTCGAAAAATGACCGCCAAGAGTGATTAATAACCAAACATGGATAAAACACTAAATTAACTTGCTTACCGAAAATCGACCGCAGTATATAACCCAAAACCTAAGAAATAAACTAGAACATAGAGTGTGGTACTGCGAATAATTGTAGACCAAGTTCAGAAGTTAGTAAAACATTAAAGAATGGCATATTACCTGGTTCGGGCGGAGTTACAGCGGAACTAATTAAATACGAAGGCGCCGTACTATGGGAACACCTAACTCACTTTTACAATTACTGCTTGCACAAAAATTTCTTGCCAGATGAATGGAAAATATCGTTTATTTTATCCATTCATAAAAAAGGTAGCAAGAAAGATTCGAACAACTATCAAGAAATGAGTATTGCAAGTTTGTTAAGCAGCTTATTTGGCAAGATAATAAATAATATTAATATAATAGATAATAAATAATATAATAATTAAAAAATCTCAATAAAATCCGATATCTCTTACATTTGTTTTTCCCTTAGCCATGTTGTTCACCTGCGGTTTTTAAGTATGGCAGCATTCATCTTTCCATAGCCCTTTGAGCTGTTATCAGTTTGTTCAGCATTACTTTAGCAAATGCCCATATTCGTGCACCATATTTTAATGCAGGGATAACGCATTGATCAACACTTTAGTTCTTAGGTTTTGCGGTATGTTCTTGTTCCATAGTACAAGTCTTCTAAATGCTACCCATACCATTCTTATTAGAATAATTTCATCAGCTAAGCTTTCCTTATTTGGTTTAATTATTTGTCCTAGGTAGGTATATTAGTCTACTTGTTTAAGGAAGGTTTGCCAATAGAGATTTGCGTCGCCTCTGGTTGGTTTGTCATGACCTTGATACCTACCGCCATGGATGCCCGTTTAGTACCTCGGGCATTTCTTCTAGTTCTTCTTTGATTTTTGCAAAGAATACAATGTCCTCTGCGAAAAAGGAGGTTTAGTCTTTGGCCGTTTATTGAGGCTCTTTTTTCCTAGGTAACTTTTTTAAAGATGTCTTCTATTGTTTTAATGAATAGTTTTGGTGAAATGTTGTTACCCTGCCTTACACCTGTTTTGATTAGTATTGATTCAGTTTCCTCGCCTTACTTTATTTTTATTGATGCGTTCGTGTAGATATTATCCAGCAAGGTTATATATCTCTGATCCGTCCTGCAGTTACGCAGGGATTCTTCTGCTGCCCCCCCATTCTAAGGAATTAAAAGCATTCTTTTAGTTTGGTAGCTTTTCAACTTATTTGTGTTTGTAAGTCTTAAGTACGTACACTACTATCTTTTCCCCTTGTCTTAGTATTTTTTTTAGAGTTTTTATCTTTTTCAGGTGCCTTGTTATTTTTTGCATCCTTAGTTGCCGCTACCATTTCGTGTGAGTCTATTTATTTTACATCTTTCGAGGATGTTTTTCAGCTTTTTTTATAGCCATCCTTATGATTTTGGAAAGCTCCCGAAATTTTGGTGTTTCGTATCTACCTTCATTGGCTTTCATCCTTTTTTGTTTCAGGAACTTATCGGTGTTACCTTGCGGTCGGTGTTAGATATTTTATGGTTTCTACACTTGCTTCGGTGATTGTGTTGGTTATTATGTAGTTCATCTGCTCTAGGGCACTACGTATTTATAGGCAGTGACTTGTTGTCACTTCCTCTCGTTAAGTTATTGAGTGTAGAAAATAATTACAGAGTACAAAATTGTTCTAAAATGCAATAAATTTGTTACTTATTATTTTTTTGAAGTTTCTATCGAATGTGAAAAATTATTAGAATTAATTATATCTTAGCTTTTACATTTTTGCTGTTTATTCAAAAACTAATGCAATAATGGATTAAAGACAACAAAAATATTTTAAATCAAATTTTTAATAAATTTTGTCTGGCTTGATGTTTTCGTTTTCAACACGACTTCCGGTTTTTACTTTCTTTTACGAAAAAAACCATTCAAATCAATGAAATTTTTAAAATCGAATTTTTCGCAAAAATATCAGTTTTTTGACTTCCCTCTTTTAGAAAGTGTGGTTTTTAAAGGGGTGCCTGTCTGGGTTTCTGTTTATCTGTTTCTCTTTGCTCTTTACAGTTTAACTGTTGGGCCTTTTTATTTAAGCTTTTAACAAAATTGGTCGGTCTCAGATATTTTTTGTCTGAAATCCACCAAGTAGTAGTTTAGAGATACAATATACCTATAAGGCATATTTGACATTTTGATTAGCTGATAATTGACGAATTATGGCTACATTTTTGTTAAAAATGACAAATAGATAAAAAAGTTGTATGTAAGAGTGGTTTCTTTTTCTTATATGGCGCTACAGCCCTTGTTGAGCCCTGGCCTTCTTTAATTTCTGCCTTTATCCATCTCTACTTGCTGCTGCCCTCTTCCAGTTGAGTACTTGAATTAGGTGCCTGGTATCTTTGTCCACTGCATCCTTCCATTTTCTTCTTGGTCTTTTTACGGCACGTTTTTCTTGAAATCTGGTAGTCTTTCTTCGCCTATTCATAACTCATAACGTGTGCTGCACATTTTGATAAGCCTTTGCATCTTGATCAGTTCTTGATATATTTTGTGATAATATCTCCTTCTGTATGGGTTTTTCTTTTGTATTGCACCTACTATTTGCCTTATTATTTTCTTTTCGATAGTGTCTGTCATTAATTCGTACTTTTTTGTTAGGGTCCATGTTTTGCACCCGAAAGTTAGGATGTGCTGGATTATTGTTTTGTATACATTTGTCTTTGACTTTCTGTGTATGTGTTGTGATTTGAATATGTATATTAGAGCAAAATATTCTTTATTTGTAATAATAATGTGACTCTTTATTTCCCCATCTTCTTTTTCTTTGTTGGCAAGGTTGATACCTAGATAACAGAATAGTTCTACGCGTTCTATATGGTCCTCGATTACCGTTGGTGGGGTGGTTACATTTCCTCTCGATTGTATTAATATATTTGTTTTATTGGTATTAATTTCCAGTCCTATCCTTATCGCGTTATCGTTATCGATGTATAAGTTTCTTCCACTGCTTTTATTGATCTTATTATATTGATATAGTCCGCGTATGCCGCCACTTTATTTATCTTATTTGTTATCAAATCTGCCCATCTTCTTGTTGTAAATTTTAATATTTCTAATTATAATGTTAAAAAAAATCTAGTGTGAAAGCTGTGATTATTTTCAATTAATTATTTGCAATTAATTAAAGAGGTAATCCAAGACATTGCAACAGTTTAACGTCCATTAGATCTAAACCGGTTAGTAAATACTTTAGCTGACGATTACCGCATTTCCACTTTGGGATTTATTTATTCATTGAATACACTCTCATGCAGTGCAAATGTGAAATTAAACGATCATGTTTATGACAAGTCCTTTGTCACACTTGGCTTGGACATGAATTTATAAAAGAGAAACTAACTTTATGTGCATTGCGTCAACTAGAAGATTGCGCTTAAATCTGTACCTATTTTTCTTTCATATACTTGCCTTAAAAATAATTATAGCTTTATTTAAATAATGCTTTTAAAGTCTATAATTTTATTAATTTTACGTTCAAATAGCAGTTTGCAATTTTTTATCGCTAATAACCTGCAAAAGTATTATTAGAGTATTGATTAAAACACCCTAGCAATTTGAAATAAGAGCCTAAGCATGTTTTTAACATATCATGAAGTAATCATAAACATAAAAATTTCCCCTAAATATAATACGTGGAGTTTTAATTGTTAAATAAAAATTTATTTATAATTATGGTAAAGTAGAAGATAAAATTTTTAAAATTATTAAATATACAAAGTAACTTTATGAGAAGTACTATTTATTATAATTTCTTAAGGTAATTGTAAATATTATCAAAAAACACTAAGAAAAGTACTTTTTCAAACATTTAGCAGAATAAATTTGAAACCTTTCGAAATCATAAAATGTAATTTCAAATTATTAAAATAACGTTAAATTAATAAAAAGCAAACCTTTGTGAGATTAATTAAATTTTAATTTAAAAACTTAATTAAATTCTCGTAGTATGTGCATACTGTTGAATCAAAATGAGTTTTTAAATCCCAATCAACACTTACCGCGTTTTATATCCATATTGTTAATTTTCGTTTTAATTTATAAATAATTGGGTGAACGAATAATTGAAGTAATTTTAAATGAAACGTCACTTAGATTTTTAAATTTTGTTTTTAATTAATTTATATTTCCCTCGCTCAATCTGATTTGTGGTGTTAGGATAAGGGGATGAAGCAAATTGCCGATAAGAAAAATTGACTGTATCTAATAATAAATTGGGATTTTGTCTAGAAGATTTTTTATATGTCTTTTTAGATCTTTGGATTTATCTTATCTATTTATTTAAGAAATGAATTTAGATATTTTTTTGTTATAAT
This sequence comes from Gymnusa sp. GC000175, assembly GCA_030264735.1. Classification (NCBI taxonomy): domain Eukaryota; kingdom Metazoa; phylum Arthropoda; class Insecta; order Coleoptera; family Staphylinidae; genus Gymnusa; species Gymnusa sp. GC000175. The sequence goes on along the minus strand of JARJDX010108303.1, from coordinate 6,450 downwards.
TTTTTTCTTAATTTGTTTTTAATGTTACAAATTTTTAACGTATGTCGCATAGAATTTTTCTATATTTTTTAATTGCGTTTATAGATAATTTAAATATACAATCGTAATTATGTATTCAGTTGGTGTGGTATCGCCAAACTACTAAGGCGTGGAAATAATTGTATAATATTAACGCTGTAAACATGGGAAGAATATTTATGAATTTGTAAAAATATTACTACATAAAACTTTAAGAATGCTGATTGCACAAATGGAGGAAACCTTGGCAACAATAACTAATATAAGCGATTTTGGAAACGACAGTTTACAATGGTACTTTTGTTACCGGCAAGAAGCTAGAAAAATCTTCCAGCCAGCGTCGGCGTTAGACATAGGCAAAGTAGGCAGCCATCTGCAGCGGCAATTTCTGGGGGCAGCCGAATGCTTTAAAGTTACAATATGTTACAATGTCAACATTTTCTTTCAGATAGGGCGGCAGAAAACTCTATTGCCTGTGGCGGCCAAATGAAATGCTGCTTTCAGCAATAGAAATAAGAAAAAATATTCTAGTTTTATGCTATTACAATGAAAACTGTTACAAGTTGCGTAAAATTTAAATTTAGCCCAAACTTTAATAAAACCAATAATTAAAAAAGTAATCAACTAAAACGCCTTATAAGTTTTAAATCATTCTTGTTGGGATTTTTAAAAATAATTGATCTACATATACTATTTTAAATTTAATATTCTTTGCAGCTGCTTATAAGCAACAACATAGCCAAACTAATAAGGCTATGAAATACATTTTGAAAGGTATTCCACCACTAATTTATAAAATATGAAATATTTGTTTTTTTACGAAAAAAAAAATGAAAAGTTATAAACCAACAAAAAATGTAAATATACCAATAGAAAGCCATATAAGTTATACATCAAAATATTTTAACTTCTGTGATTAAAAAGTTACACATAACTTGTAATCAAAAAAAAAACGACTCAAGTGTCCTAACGCATTCTACAGTCAGAATAGAGGTATAACCACGAGACCGCATACTTATCTGTGGTATTACTGTGCAATTAATCATTGGCGTTTGTTATAACTGAAAGTAAAAGTTTATTTAGGTTATACCTGTGAAAACGATTTTTATGCATTCAAACAAAACAAGTTCTTTTCAAAGCTAAACAATGTGTTTGATAGTAAGTTTAACTTACAGTTAAAAATAAGATGACAAAACCTCCTATTTTGGATTATAAGAGGCATGCCATTTACAAGTGAACAAGTGGCATTTGAAATGTAGATGGTTCATGGACATAATCCTTGCAATCTTGCATTAAGCAGTTTGCGGAAGCTTTACCAAATTGTAATGGAAAATATGAGAACTTCGTACAACATAAAAAAATCTTGTTCGTCGCTTTGAAAACAAGCATTGGATTTGTAGAGGAAAGTCAACAGGTAAAAAAAAGTAGAAGATATTAAAAATCGAATGGAACAAATTCTACAAAAATCCATCGCAATATTATCTTTACCTTTGAACAAAAATTAAGTTTATTTTTTAAATTTGTTGTTTTCTGCATATAAATTAAAACCACAAGACCGATAACCAAGGCAAGTACGACGTGTGAAAGATAATAACTTTGTACACTAAGATCATGTGTCATTTGGCAAAAAATGAAAAATATTGTTGTTTAATGACATCCATACCTATGCAAATGTAGCATGTGTGAAAATTCTGTTTGTTAGCATTGTACATAAGCAATAAAGCGACGGACCCACGTAACCAGCAATAATTGAAAAAGTAATTTATCAAATAATTTATTTCTAGAATATTATTTATGTTAAATATATTTATTTAGAATAGGTATATCTTTTTTTATTAAAAAAAAATATATATGGAAAGATGATCAAATTCCAAAACCCTTGTTTTACATAGGATTTTAGGCACTTGGGATTTAGGGCGTTTGGGATTTTAGACATTCGAGATTTTGGTATTCGGGATTTTGGGATTCATGATTTTGAGATTTGGGCTTTTGGGCCGCAATCCCTATTTCTCTATGCGAAATTAAAAAAAAAAAACATATTTCTTATTTATTTTAGAGTAGTTAAAAAAAAGTAATTAGCTATGGTTTAAATATAGTTTTTTTTATTAAGCTTCAGGCATGATATCAATGCCGTAACTCAATATTTTTTAATTTATAAGCAAAAAACTAAAATATATTTTATTATTTATATTGCTGGAAGTTATTGCTAACTTCTTACCGGTATTTTTGTTTTAATAATACAACCTGTTTAAAAAATAGACAAACTTTAATAATGAAGACCTATTCAAAAACACTGAAACAAATGGCTCTAAAATAAAAAATAAACTTTTAATACTATTTTTACTTTATCTTTCCACAAACAAAATTAATTATTTATTTCATTTAGGTCGTAAACGTAAGCAAACGATATTTTTATACTATTCCAATTTACATTTTATTCTTATCCAAATGAAAGTGTTCTTAATAAATATTCTAACATAAACATTTTATTTTCTGACTTAGATTAATTAAAATTTTGAAGAAATAATGCAGAGCATGGTTTGGAAAAAGTCAACTTAAATTATTGAATTAAATATTAAATTAGATTTAAATTATAATTAAATAATGATATCATTAAAGTACAGTAAAAAAGAACCGATTAAAACGTTTTTTTTTACAATTTAGGTTAATGTTTTTGTTCTAATTTTGCACATAGAAAGCAAATGATTGGAGATTTTCATCCATAATACATACACGTATTCTATAAACAATGAGGTAATTGCGTCTAGGCAACCAAGTGTATTAATTTTCGCAGACGATTTACCAAAGAGACCTACAGGCCTATACTGTAGCAGTCTCTTTGAGCAATTCTATTATTCAATCTGCCTGAATGTCTGATGCATAATGGATTGTAAATTATTTGCTTTAGGCTTACATATTATTAGCTTTCGAATTACCCCCATAAAATTAAACTGAAAAAGAATTACAAGGAATATATTTCATTTGCAATTGAAGAGCTTTCCTAGTACGATTACATGGTATATCGATTGTGGAAGATTGTATGTATTGCAATGTAAATAATTATTGATCAATACATTTGTGTGCGTAATAAAGCAATAATTATTTAGTTTATTTTAGTAGCATGTCTTAAAAAAAGTAATTTAAGACTAAACAAATATTTATATAACATAAAATGTCTAGACGGGTTTATGATGCAAAACTAGCAATTCTGTACAAACAAAAATTAGATGGTTATAATGAGAAAAACTTTAAATGAAAAGGGTAATTCGCATAAGTCCATAAATGGTTCCCAATGGAATTACAGAGGGTTAAAGTTAAGGTTAAAGTTTGTATTTCTACTAAGGGTACTTTTACTGGGTGGTCGTAAAGTGCACGAATGTGGAAAAGCTTGTACAAACCGCAAGATAATGTCCTAAATTTGGGTGACTTTTGACCAGGGGGAAATTAAAATATAAAACGAAAACGATGTTTAAAAAATTTATGGACATAAATATTTTGTTTTATGTTAAAAAACGTTGATACTTTTCATTTACAAATAATTTACATTTTTTTATATTGAGTTTGTATGAAGGATAAAATATATATTTTAAAACGTAAAACGTTGGTTTTTCCCTTTTAGAGAGCCTCTTTAAAAGCCAAAATAAAAATTCGTTTTGTCAGCGTGGTCTGATTTTATTTTGTGATGTTGACAAAAGTGTTACAGTCGTAATGTAATAAATTTGGGAAAGGGGATGCTTTTACCTTTTTACTTTTTATTTAGGGAATGAAGAAATGAAAGAATCTGAGGGTGTATAGCTACTGATGCTTCAATAGAGGCGGAATTGTCCTCACTACTAACCTTAATTGTTTCGTTTTTCTCTACCAATTTCTTTTTAATATAAGTTTATATGACCTGGAAATACGAGCACGTGTAGGAAATAAAAATAAGTTTTCAAATCATTTTGTAAAATATTAATCCTCAAAGTGATTTACTTCTTTTTCTTTATTTTAATGTAACTTAATGTTTTGGTTTCAAGATATTAGTTATTATTTAGTTTTTAATGTTTTAAAATATTTGATAAGACAAGAAACAAATTATTACCACATTTATTTTATTTATTTTACCTTTAAAAGGTTGCGTTTAAATATAAAGAATTAAATAGACTTTTTAAAGAAAATGAAAATATAAAATAAAAATGAAATTCAATTTAAATTGCAATCTCTAGCAATATAAGCCAAATCAAGCAATAAAACAGATTTCTATTAGGTTGTGAAAAGCTTTAGCAGTACTACTTTATTATTTTAAATCTTTAATATAAATTTTTGTACAATACTTTTGGTTTTTGTAGTAAATACAACTGAAAAAGCATCTAGATGTTCACATTAATATATCTCTTCTTATCAATCCAAAAATTTAATCAATTTAATATATTTTTTTGTAACGTTTAATTAATAATACGTTATGAAGATTAAACCAATAGGAAGTTTTTCTTTTTAGTATACATTTAATGCAACTCATTATAAGCCACATGGTTCAACCAACTATACACAAAAAAATAAAAATAAAATTTATATTTAAAAATATAACCTACTACCACAAATAAGTGGTACTAAATGATAGCCAAATATGAATAAAAATTGCTACTAAGAGACGGCAGCTGGTTCGTAAAAACTGGAGACAGGTAACAGTAGTACGAACTAAAAGCTATGTAACAGACGGAAGAAGGTGCAGTGGCAACCACGAAAACGGCTTCTGTACAGCGATGTAGAAGACAGGGGGCACCCACTTTATTAAAATACCCATAGCCGAGTAACATCTGGTGCTTTTAGTGATCCGGGCCGAAAAGTGGTAAATTGCTTACCGGCCACGATAAGGTAGCCAAAAAATACAAGCTTTCAATTTGGAATATAAATAGCCTATATTAACCAGGCAAAGTACATATCCTGGATGCGGAAATGATTAGACTAGAAGAACACGACAATGTAGTACTTGGGGTCTGAAGAAAATGATCCAAATTACAGATATTGTGTAGAAATTGTTATAGCCAGAGCAATAAATAAGTGCGTCATAGGCTTCATACCATACTCTAATAGAATAATGCTGTTACTGCACACAAACTGGCAAAACGAATATTCTACAGTCTACACAGCTACGACATAAAAAGAGAAAAAATACATTGAAAAATTTTATAAAGACATGCAGGTGTTAAAAGCAACCAAAAATATAAAAGAAGTTATAATTATAATAAGAGATATAAATGCGTAATTGGGAGGGAAAATTTTATGGACCTGGTTGGGGAATTTGGACTGGACGATAGAAATAAAACAGGAGACTTTTACAATTCGCACAAGAACACCAAATGGTAATAACAAACACATACCACAACCTATCTGCTAGAACATTCTATACATGGGGTCCTCAATAGAATTTGATATCAAATAATATATGAAATTCCACATATAAATTCTACATAGAATTTGTTTTATCTAAAAAATGCGTAAGTAACCTGGGTCAAATTTTAAGTATAAATTGTGTTCAACGCATGCTGCACACAGTTGACAGTTGCTTTTTATGAGAATAAATGTGAAAACTTAATCTATGTGAAAATTCTATAAGATATTTTTGGAGGAAAAAGTGTAAGAAGTAAACTACAAGGTTCATAGAGTATTCTTTATGGACCTTGAATAAACTACACTCACTAAACATAACCAAAATCCACAATAAAATTTCCCACCTCGCCAAAACCCACAGCGCATCAGTTTGCGCAGTTTCTACATGGAAACCAAATCGACTGTATAAATATAAATACAATAAAATATATGAATATACCATTATATTGGGTTAGACGTACCCAGGGGCATATGTGGGTTTCAATCTCAATTCAGTAATGGCTAAATTTCAACTAAAATTCAAGAAGCTAAAACAAAAACTGTTGTTGTGGAATTTGATCATGTTTTAAGGACTATTAAAAGTTCCACAGTATTAGTCAATACTTACAAATATTTAAATTAATTGAAAGAAAATTGTTATACAATTATTATTTATTAGATTTTAAATAAAATTAGTAGGCACATGTTTTGAGACAGGTGAGACCAATGGCTTCTACAGTGACTAGGGCATGCAAATTTACCGAGATTTCGTTTTACCGGTAAACGGTAAACGGTAAACTAAAAACCGGTTTACCAGTAAATTACAGGTAATTTTGTTTAATTTAAAATAATCATAAATTTGTGATAATTAGAGCCACAAACATATTTTTTTTTCTATAAAAAATAATCAACAATAACATAATAAGATAATAATAAAACTTAATTGAAAAATACTCTAAACCAGAGTTTCTCAAACTGTGATACATGTACCACTAGTCTAGTCTTAGTGGCACATAAAATATTTAGTTACTTAAAAAATATAAATAGTCCTTCAACCAATCATTTTCCCTATTTTTACTCCCA